>RJWM01024609.1:16582-30751 GCA_004363535.1 Dasyprocta punctata | reverse complement strand
CCCGCCAACCCCAGGTTGGTCTTTTTGGGACAGGATCTGGCTGGCCTTTAAACTCACTAGCCTAGGCTGGGCTCCAACTCACAGCAACTTTCTTGTCTTAGTCTCCCACAATGCTGGGATTACAGGCACACCACTATGCCCCGCTTCTTTGTAAAACTTCATACTATAGAATGCATGGCAGAAAATGGAAGATTTAATGGTCATTAGACATTATTTTCTTTCTTTTTTTTGCAGCACCGGGGATCGAACTTGCAACTTTGCACCTGCCAGACAGGCGCGTAACCCACTGAGTCAAACTCCCGGCATAGACATTATTTTCATTAGAGAATACTTTATTGGTTTCTGTAATCGAACCCACATAGATAAGACGTTACATATTTAATACAGTACATTACCCCTGTACAAATGGAAAAAATTTGAAGTTTAACGTTTCTAGACTAATATAGCTGTTAATTTATGTACAATGCCAACTCAACACAGTTTACTGGGATAGCTTTTTCCAAAGTTGACAGTACTTTTTTCTTTTAAACAATATTTAATTGAACTTTTTACTTAAGAGATCAACTTTCATTTTTTACACCTCAGTATTTGGTATTAGTAAGAGCAATAGTCACTATAATTATAGTCAAAATTATTGTCAAAAACGTAAGTGAATGCTTGGTGTTAACATGTTTACATACAGTTCAGTCCGGATTTTGGTGTAAAAGTTTTGTCTTCAAGAAAAAACATTCGATTTACTTCAGTAATAGAAATATCCCTAAGTGCTGGGACGGAGTCTTCTTGGTAATCCTTCTGCTGCTGGTTTTTAGCGTAGCTGTCCGTGATCGTGTGAGTGGAGCTGAGTGGAGAGGTGCTCATCATGTTAACTGCAAACAGGAGCAAGTAACCGATGACCGCGGTAATAAGCAGGTAGACAGGCAGTGCGACAGCCCAGTATTTTTGAGGCCAATAGGTTAAGCCGAAGGAGCGTAGCCAAGACTCAGGCAGGAAAGCCCACACCAGATAGAGTATGAAGCCAAACTGAGAACTCAGGAAAAGCACAAAGCCATAAATCGCTCTTTCCGGCAATGGCGACGGTGACTTCTCCACCATCCTCCCAGTGGCTCTGGACCCTCTCGGACCGTCAGTCTACGGAGAACCGAGGGCGAGGCCCACGCGCGACGAGGACCCCGGCCGGGCGCTGGCGCCCCACGACCCTGGCGGGGAAGTGGGGGGGGGGGGCGCGAGCTTGGGGCCGGCGGCCAGGCTCCACGGGTGGCCGCGGGGCCGGGAGAAATTCGTGTTAAATTCTCTTAAGTTTTACAGCCAGTTAACACAAACACGGCAGCCGGCAATCCTTAAGCCTTGCCGACCCTCCACGCTTGTGGGGAAGCGGCCCCCCTCCCTTCCCGGCAGCAGCGGGCCCTAGCCTGGCAGCGGAACTCCGCGACCATAGAGCTGGAGGACTGCCGGCGTAGAGAGGACCGGAAGTGGCTTCTTCGCCCCCAGCCCAGGGGCCGGATTGGGTCTCCGCTTTGCGGGTTTAGTTCGAGTGGCTTGCTGTCAGACTTCCTTTGGGCCCTACGGCTTGGTTCCCTCAGGGTGGTTTCTCCCTGGTAACGGGCTTATTAGGTCGCGGCCTTTGGGAGGCTCTGTGTAATTTTCTGTCTCCTAGCAACGGGAGACGGAGCCGCAGTCTAAGGAAGTGCGGCGCCGGCCTCGTTGCCGCAGCGCTGGCCGGAACCACCGGCCCGACCCAAAAGAGAGCAGAAACCCGAGACTCGGAAAAGTAGGCGGAAATGGCGGACGAGGCATTGTTTTTGCTTCTCCATAACGAGATGGTGTCGGGAGTGTACAAATCCGCGGAGCAGGGGGAGGTGGTGAGTGCTGACCCACGCCTCGGGGTCCTTTCTCGGTGGCACTTCTGGTCTCCCCTCTGCGCTTTCCTTCAGCCCTGTCCCCTCGCCCCCCAGCGCCTCCCAGGGTGTAGACAGAACGGTTCACTTCTGTGTATCCCGGACTGTAGAACTCGTCGGCGGCCGTCTTTAATGTTTTGTCCTTCATCCTTTTCTCTTTCGTCTCTTGTACTATTGGATTTGTTTATTTATTTTGTGAGTGGCTACACCTTTGTCGAACAGGTCACGGATTTCTTTCAGCGTTGTGCTTAGCATGATTTACAGCACGGCTAACGGAAGATCCGAGTTTGACACCCTGTTGACTTTTGCTGGCGCTTTGGTCCATTGGACAGACCTGCGCCAGTTTGAGACTCTTTGCCCAACCCTAATCCTCGGTACCACTTGACACAGTTCGAAGACAGAGCCTAGGAAGGTTTTGACTGCAAAGCAAAATTTGCAGATGTTAGCGACAATTAGAAAATAATTTAAATTAACTGAGGAACCATTTAGTGCTTATCATGTCAGCCGGTTTTAGGAGCTGAAGATGTGAGAGAATGAAACAAGGGCCCCATTCGCCTGGAGTTACTTTTAATAAGTGGAAGCTCCCATTCATTCATTCGTTCATTGATTCTTTTGTTTTTGGTACTGAGGATTGAAACCAGGGCCTTGAGTATGCCAGGCAAGTATTCTACCACTGAGCTACATCCTCAGCCCTTATTTTTTTTTTTTTTTTTTTTGGTACCGGGAGTTAAACTCAGAACCTTGCCCTTGCCAGGCAGGTGCTTTGCCGCCGAGCTATTTCCCCAGCTCCCTCGTTGTTTCTTAAAGAAAATTTTTATCATGTATTCTTTAACTAGGAATGGTGGTGCACACCTGTAAACGCAGCACTGGGTGCGACTAAGGCAAGAGGATCACGAATCTGGGCTACTCAGCCAGACCAATGTCTAAAAATAAGTACTGGGAATGTAGCTCAATGCACAGGCCCTGTTCGATCCCAAGTGCAGGGGCGTGGATGCTTTGTAGGCTTGACGTTATGCTGGACAAATGAGATGAAACCCTTGCCTCAGTCTTTGGAGAATCTGCAATTAACGAGTAATTAATTACTGATTGGTACTTAGGTATAAGAGTTGCAATGGAATGTAGAAATGTGTGAGAGAGGGATAGGAAAAGCATCATAGGTAAAAGGTTTGAAAGCGTAGTGGATTGAAATGTGCTTGAGTATCTCACTGAGGCTAGACTGAATGGGGACAGATGAGAAGACAAGTGAGAACCGAAGTCAGAACCTTCTATGATCGAAAATTTTAATCTTCTCAGTGGAGGACTTGGGGAGTGAAAGGATTCATTCATATGGGTGTTAGGAAGATAATCCAGTGACAGACTGGAGAGGAAGATTCTTGTAAGTGAGAAGACTTCTTGCAGGAGTCACAGCAGGAGATGATAAAGATCCGAAGACAAAAAAAAAAAGATCTGAAGACAAGGGTAGTGAGAAGAAAGAACAGGTTTGGGAGGTAGGAGGTAAAACCTATAGGCAAATCTATTGAGTATGAGAATGGAAGTTAAAAGTTATTCTGATTTTTTTAACTTGAAGAGCTGGGTGAGGTGGTAGTTTATTACTCAGGAAATGGAATAAGCAAGAAGACAGCTAAGGTGGTGACGATAATAAATTATTTGGGGTCAGGTTTAATTTTTGAAGTACTAGTAGGACATTTTAAGGAAAGGTGCTGCCAGATTTTGAAATGCCAGAAGGATGGGGTAATTGGATTCTCCTGGAGAAACCTGGAGCCATTTTTTCCTTCTCTTTATTTCCATTGAGAATTCTCCTAATCTTAAAAAAAAAAAGATTTTTTTTTTTTTGAGATAGTTTGTAATATAGGTTGCTCACTGTGTAGGCCAGATTGACCTCAAATGCATGGTGCTCCTCCCGTGTCAGCCTCCTGAGTGTGAGAATTACAGATACGCACCACCACACCCAGCTGGGTATGTTACTTTTTTTTTTTTTTTGAGGCAGGATCTTGCTATATCGTTCAGGCTGGTCTTGAATTCACTATATAGCCCAGGCTGGCCTAGAACTCAGCGATTCTCCTGCCTCAGCCTCCTAGATGCTGGGATTACAGGTGTGTGTCAGTCACCACACCTGGCTGTATGATACCTTTAAATGTATTATTATGAAAACACATCAAGAATACCATTGGAAATGAAGTAAATTTATTTATGTATTTATTTTTTTTTGTGGTACTGGAGATCAAACTCAGAGGCTTTGTACCACTGAGTTACATACTCAGACCTTTTTCATTTTAAGGCTATGTTTCTCTAAACTGTCCAGGTGGTACTTGAGCTTGTGACCCTCTAAGTTACAAATTTTTCGCAGTCATCGTCATCAGTGTTTGCTGTTTGTGCAAAGCCAACCGGATGTTTCTTTCTCCTCCAGGAACAGTTAGCAGCATAGTCCTTTTATCATAAAATTACATTTCCTCTTTTCTCCACTCCGTACTTACTTGCCCTTTTCCAAGTCTTGCCCAACTGCCTTTATTTTTTTTACTGTGAAGTATATACTTTAACATTCCAGTAGTAAGCTATATTTACATATTATATAAATGTATGAAGTCTTAATATAAAATAGAAAAAAATACCTGGACTAAAAGAATCACTCTATATGAAGTTATTTTACTGCTGAAGACCTTAAATTTGTATAAATTATTTGTATAAATTATACAATAATTTGTATAAATTATTTTCTTCCTAATTAGATGATTTTTTTTGTGTGGGGGGGGATTGAACTCACAACTTCGCGCCTGCCAGACAGGCGCTTAAGCCACTGAGCCAAACTCCCGGCCCTGGTTTTTTGAGGCAGGGTCGCACTATGTAGCTCAGGCCGACCTTGTGTTCATGTTGTAGCCCAAGCCAGCCTTGAACTCACAACGCTTCTCCTACCTAAGCCTCCCGAGTGCTGGGATTAAAGGCGTGCGCCACCATGCCTGGCTAATTAGATGGTTTTTAGTCCACACTATTCTAATAATTTTACAAATTGCCTTTTTTTCTTAAAGCCTTGAGTTTTTTCCAATAGGTTAATCTAAAATAAAACAAAGTTCTTTTGACTGATGATTGTAAGAGGTGTGCTTCCCATAAGTTTGTTTTGTTTTTTGGTACCAGGAGTCAAACTCAGAGCCTCACATTTGCCAGGCAGGCATTGTGCCACTGAGCTAAGTTCCTAGCCTTCCCATAAGTTTTGAAATCAGACCAAAAATAATTTTGCATTCCTATTGCAATATGTTTGTGTTGAGGAAAAATTGAAAATGCATATAGCAAAAATGATTTTAGGAAACAGGTATGTGGCATTGGAATCTGGATATATGAAGATTCATTGTATTAACCTCTTTACTTTCAGTGAGTTTAAAATTTTCATAATAAATGTTTTAAAATCCAGAAATGATTTTTGTAAATCTTTTCAAACTGAAATCATTTCTGAGTAAGAGGATATGTGTCTTTTCCATTTTTTATTATGAAAAGAGTAAAGGAAATAGACTTTCATAATCTTTCAGTGAGTGAAGTAAACTTCCGTAAGTTGTAGAGTTAAAGAATCAGTGTTTCTGTTTTGTTTTTTGTTATTTTTTGAGACAGGCTCGCAATGCAGTTCAGGTTGGCCTTGAACTCACTATGTAGCCCATGCCACCCTCCAGCTTGCTTCAATCCTCCTGCCTCATCCTCCTGAGTGCTGGGATTACAGGCATGCACCACCATGCCTGCCATAAAGAATCAGTGTTCTTATCCTTTCAAGTCAATGATTTTCAAAATATGCTTGAAGAGGAATTAAATCTCTAAAAATGGAATAATATAGACATTTCCCAATCTGTGGAGAATAGGCTTAAAAACAGTTAATGAAAGCCTAAGTTCAAGCCCATTCTGGACAACTCAGTGATTTAGCAAGAAGATCCTGTTTCAAAATTAAAAATAAAGAGATGGGAAGATAGGTCACTGTGAAGACCCTGAGATCAATCCCCAGTACCACACACATATATGTATGTATCTCTGTGTGTGTGTGTATACACATATACTTTCTGAACCTTACAGAAAGTAAAAGCTTGTGGTTGGTGGTGGGTTTGAGAATACTTTTTTCCCCCATTATTGGGGATCAAACCCATACACACTAGGCAAACTGTCTACCACTGAGCCATCTTCTAGCCCTCACCTTCACAAAGAAAATTAAATCTCAGCACAGGAACACTTTGTGATCCATAAAAATCATATGCAAACCAAAACACCTTCATTTCACCCATGGATCCAATAAACTTAGAAATGGAAAGGGAAAATTTTTAGTAACAGATTTAACAACAACAACAAAAAATTAAACTTATGAACTACTGCTTTAGGTGTACTTACAGAATCATTTCACCTCAGTGTTTCTTGGCAAAAAAGCAAGTCAGAAGTACACTTTAGGAAAAACAAAGTTCTGACAATAAATACACATTTTTGTGACATTTTTTCACATTGTCGAATTTCTGCAACACTATACTACATTATTTTACATTGGCTTTTCCCATTTACTTGTATTTTTATAGTGTGTTGGTTACTTTTTTCTTGTTGCTGGGACAAAATACCCAACATCCAAAATTAAGGGATGAGCCGGGTGTGGTGGCACACGCCGTTAATCCCAGCACTCGGGAGGCTGAGGTAGGAGGAGCGTTGTGAGTTCGAGGCTGGCTTGGGCTACAACGCGAGCACAAGGCCGGCCTGAGCTACATAGTGCGACCCTGCCTCAAAAAAAACCAGGGCTGGGGAGTTTGGCTCAGCGGCTTAAGCGCCTGCCCTGGTAAGCGCAAGGTTGTGAGTTCAATCCCCAGTGCCGCCAAAAAAAAAAAAAAAAAAGGGATGAAAGGCTTATTTAGCTCATAGTTTGTGGAGGTTTCAGTCCATAATTGGCATGGCAAAGAGGCAGCCGTTCATGGCAGTGGAAGACAGCAAAAACGAACCAAAAAGGGAGGAGCATGGAGAGAAGACTTTCTGTCCCTTAAGTCATATGTAGGCTACCCTGTGTGGATGTAGCACTCAAACTCATAATCCCAGCACTGGACCATGAATCAATCACAAATTCTAGAACCTCACTCCCATGACTGTATAAGGTTTTGTGGGGACATCTAGACACAAACCATAACATATAACATTCACTTTAGTGGGAGTTTTCAAGTATTTTGAGTTTATTTTTGCTTTTTTGAGACAAGGGTCTCACTATGTGGTTCTGGCTGGTCTTGAATTTAATAGCCCAGTCCGGCATCAAACTTGCCTGAGTCTCCCAAGTGCTGGGATTACAGGTGTGGGCCACTATGCCCAGTTGATTGTATTTATTAAAGATGAAAATTCTCTTATGTTTCTCAGATTAGTAGAATTTCCATCCACTATATATTGTCATGTTTTTAGCCAAAATTTTTGAATACTAACATCCTGGCAGTCTAAAAGTATTCAAAAAGTTTTTGTTTTGTTTTGTTTTATTTTTAATAGGAAAATGGGCGATGTATTACTAAGCTGGAAAACATGGGGTTTCGAGTGGGACAAGGATTGATAGAAAGGTGAGCAGAATGGATTTGAAAATTTTCTTCCAGGTAGGTTATGAATAAAGGTGATCTGTTTCAAAAGACTGCATAAAATTTGAGGTTTTTGTTTTAATTCTCAAGTTTTAGTTTGCTGTTCTTTAATTACAGATTGAAATTTCTCTTTGTAGGGTTGGGGGTACAGCACAGCCATACAGTGTATGCTAAGCACATATAAGACCCTGGGTTCTATCCTCAGCAAATTAAAAAAGAGAGATTTCTTTTTAAGTCTGATGCTAGTTTATTTCACTGTTCAAACTTTATGTTTTAACACTTGAAGAAAACATTTTATACACTTAAGGTTTTTTTTTTCCTGAAAGTATTGATCTATCGAAACAACTATTTAAAATCTCCTTATATTTTCTACTTTTACAGGGTCTCACTCTATAATTCAGGCTGGCCTTGAACTCACTATGTACCCTTAATCTCATGGCAGTCCTCCTGCCTCAGCCTCCCGAGTGCTGGGGTTACTGATGTACACCACCAGTAACCCCCACCTGGCTTAGATTTTCTACTTAAGGTCTAGTACAGTGATAGTGAACCTTTCAGATCTTTTAATCATACAGACAGCCTGCTTGGCATGCATGCTATAGCTTCGCCACCACTCATCTAGTAGGTTCTTGAACCTGAGTGGAATTTTGTTTAGAGTCAAAGGAAGCTCTGCATGATGGCACATGCCTATGATCCAGGCACTCAAGAGGCTGAAGCAGAAGCATCACCGTGTTTGAGGCCGGTCTGAACTGCATAGTGAGACCCTGTCTCAAAAAACCAGGGAAAAAAAAAAGGATTAAAAAAACCCTTAAAGTCTATGTTTATGCATGTAATCATCTTCCATTTATAGATCAGTTTTTTCTTTATTTTTAATTTTGTGTGTGGGTTACTAGGGATTGAGCCCAAGGCCTTTGCATTGAGCTACATCCCCAGCTCTTTTTGTTTTTAATTAAAGATTTTTTTGTTTCTTTGTTTTTTGAGACAGGGTCTTGCTATGTAGTTTAGGCTGACCTTGAAGTCACTAGGTAGCCCACTCTGGCCTTGAACTGGTGATTCTCCTGCCTCAGCCTTTTGAGTGGTTACAGGAATGTAGTACCACACCTGGCTTTGTATTTTGAGATGGGGCCTTGATAAGTCACTAAATTGCCCTGGCACTGCCCCAGCCTGCTACAGTGCTGAAATCACAGGCATATGCCACTCTACTTGGTTTTTATTTTTATATTTTGTGGTACTGGTGATTGAACTCCAGGCCTTGTGCATGCTGAACAAACATTGTACCACTGATCTACTTTTTTGGGTTTTTTTGCAGCACCAGGAATCAAACTCATAACCTCCCACCTGCTAGACAGGTGGTTAAGCCACTGAGCCAAACTCCTGGCCCTAGTTTTTTGAGGCAGGGTCGCACTATGTAGCTCAGGCAGGCCTTGTGCTCGAGTTGTAGCCCAAGCCAGCCTCGAATTTACAACGCTCCTCCTACCTCAGCCTCCCGAGTCCTGGGATTAAAGGCGTGTGCTACCACGCTCGGCTTGATCTACATTATTTTTGAGTTAGGGTCTCATTAAATTGCCCACGATGGCCTTGAGTTTGCCATCTTCCTGCCTTAGACAACTGAGTAGCTATAATTACTGTGCACAACTGTAGATCAGTTGGGTTTTTTTTTCTTTTTTTAAAAGTGTTTTAGCAAGCCGGGCGTGGTGGCGCACGCCTTTAATCCCAGCACTCGGGAGGCTGAGGTAGGTGGAGCGTTGTGAGTTCGAGGCTGGCTTGGGCTACAACGCGGCCCAAGGCCGACCTGAGCTACATAGTGCGACCCTGCCTCAAAAAACCAGGGCCAGGAGTTTGGCTCAGTGGCTTAAGCGCTTGCCCTGGCAGGCGCAAGGCTGTGAGTTCAATCCCCCGGTGCCGCAAAAAAAAAATAAATAAATAAAAAATAAAGTGTTTTAGCAATATCTGGCCAGGCATGGTGGTGCACACCTCTAATCAATCGCAGCACTCAGAGGCTGAGGCAGGAGGATTAACAGAAATTCAAGGCCAGCCTGAACTACACAACAAGACCTTGTCTCAAAAGACAACAAACAAAAAAAGCTGAATAGTTAAATTCTGGTAGTGTTTTATATAACAATACTATGATCATATTTAGCTCTTTTTTTTAAGTGCTAGAGTTGAGTGTACCTGAATTATTTGCTGTATTGTTAATTAATAACTAGTAAACGCTTAGGTTTCATAATTATATAAGAATATCAGTCCTAATCCATTCAGATGGAATTGCTTTGCTTGGTGCTTATCATTTTATGACTAAATAAATGTCCAATGCTATTGTGGCATTTGGAAGTTAGTTAATAAGTTGAATCTCTTGGGTAGAGTGAGAAAAAAAATTTGCCTCTTTTGCTTTCTTTGAAAAAAATTGTATTACTTCTAGTTGATCTTTTTAGGTTTACAAAAGATACTGCAAGGTTCAAGGATGAATTAGACATCATGAAATTCATTTGTAAAGATTTTTGGACTACAGTATTCAAGAAACAAATCGACAATCTAAGGACAAATCATCAGGTATTTAGATAAATTGTGGCTTATTTTTTATGTCCTTTATCTTAATATAAATGTTCTAGTTTAGTAATTTACTTATTTAAAACTTAAAATAATTTCTGATTAACTGTCGCTGTTTCACCGATATTGTTAGTAAGTCATTAGTTTATTAGGTTAAAGTGAAGAAAGGCAAATTGGCAGTTATCAGTAACTATAGCTGTTTCCTTCATTTACACATTATGTAAAATTTTAAGTGTAGTGAATGTGAGTATTATTGATTTTAGGATTTAGTTCCTTATTACTAAGTGGTGATAATATGCAGAGCCAAAGATATGTAACATTTTTTTTAGAATACCTTCCTTTTTTTTTTTTTTTTTTTTTTTTTTTTGCGGCACCGGGGGATTGAACTCACAGCCTTGCACCTGCCTGCTGACAGGCGCGTAAGCCGCTGAGCCAAACTCCTGGCCCTAGCTTTTTGAGGCAGGGTCGCACTGTGTAGCTCAGGCAGGCCTTGCGCTCGCGTTGTAGCCCAAGCCGGCCTCGAACTCACAACGCTCCGCCTACCTCAGCCTCCCGAGTACTGGGATTAAAGGGGTGCGCCACCACGCCCGGCTCTTTTATTTTTTTTGATATGAGGAATCAAACTCATGACCTCACTCTTGCCAGGCAGGCGCTATGCCACTGAGCTATATCCCTAGCCCTAGAATAACTGCTTTCTTTTCTTTTCTTTTTTTTTTTTTTTGGTACCGGGAATCGAACTCAACCTTGCACCTGCCAGGCAGGCACTTAGGCCACTGAATTAAATCCCTGGCCCTGTTTTTTGAGATAGGGTCTCACTGTGCAGTTCAGGCTGACCTTGAACTCACTTTGTAACCCAGGCTGGTCTTGAACTCAAAATAATCCTCCTACCTCAGCCTCCTGAGTGCTGGGATTAAAGGCTTGTGTCACCATACCTGGCTCCTAGAATAATTTCTAAAGTCTAATTTTTTGTTTGTTTTTTTGAGACAAGGTATCACTTATGTAGCCCAGGCTGGTCTTGAACTGGTGGTGATCCTCCTGCCTCAGCCTCCTTGAGTGCTGGGATTATAGTGATGTGCTACCATTCCTGGCTTCTGAAGTGTAATTTAAGATCACATGTAACTTTTTTTTTTTTTTTTTTTAGCAGCAGGGTCTCACTATGTAGTCCAGGCTGACCTTGAACTCATGATCTTCCTACCTCAGCCTCGCAAGTGCTGGGATTACAGGTGTGAGCTACCATGCACAGCTCATGTTTAACTCTTAATCTTTTTTATATATTTTTAAAATTTTGTTTTGCAGTACTTGAGATTGAACTGAGGTCCTTGGCACTGAACTACATTCCCAGCCCATTATTTTTCATTTTGAAACATGGTTTTGCTGAGTTGCTAAGTTGCCCAGGCTGGCTTCAAATTTGCAGCTGCCTTGCCTCAGTCTTCCAGAGTGTTGGCATTCCAGGACTGTGCCACTATGATCAGCTCACATAACTCTTGTCATTTCTCTCTACCCTTAAAAGATTTTGTTACTACAAAATTAGAAGATTAAAAAAAAAGTAAAAAAAAAACCAGTAGATTACCTAGAAAACTATGCATTTGAACAGATTGATTTTCTTTTATAAATCTGCAGGACTACTTTTAAGTAGTTTTTTTTGTTTTTTTTGTTTTTTTGGTACTAGAAATAAAACTCAGGACCTTGCACTTGCCAGACAGGTGCTGTGCCACTGAGCTATATCCCCAACTCTTTTTGAGTAGATTTGGCATTTTGAGTTTTAAAAATGATAGTAATGTATCTAGTACCACCAGTAGAATTTATTTTTTAGACCTGTTCTAATAATAGATAACAATTTCATATGAATATATACTAGTATAAGACTTTTTTTCCTTTTTAATTTTTGTGGTACTACAGTTTGAACCCAGAGCCTTCACAGTGGGCTATATGCTTAACTACTCCCCACCCCTGATATTTTGGAACAGGTTCTCACTAAGCTAAATTGCCCAGGCTAGGCTTGAATTTACAATTCTCTTGCCTTAGCCTCCAGAGTGCTGGAATTACAACTGTGTGCCACCATGCCTGATTGATTGATTGATTGATTGATTGATTTATATGTACTGATGATTGGACCCAGGGCCTCACACATGCTAGGCAGGAGCTCTACCTGTGGGCCACATCCCCAACCCAACTCTGAGTTCTTTAATATGCCTTATGTATCTTTGTATCTTCAGTGCATAGTTATATTTAGGAAGTATTAGTGCTATGGAATACTGAGCTCATAACTCTTTTTTTATTTTCTTTCTTTTTTTGGTTTGCTGGAACAGTGTCTCAGCATGTAGTTCAGGCTGACTTTTTTTTTTTTTAATGAAATCGAAAGAGTTTATTTCAGTTTTTCTTGTTGGAAAATTCTGGATAAGTCTATTTTAATCAAGCAGTGTCATTGCTAATGCTGGGGATATGGCTCATAGGTAAGTCAAATTGTTTGATATGGCTGGATTTTAGAATGTTTGAATGCTACATAGATGAGTATTACCTGATAGATGATGAAAAACCATTAAAGGTTTTACAGTGTGGTGGTGGATTTACAAAAGCAGCAGTTTATGGTCTTTCTATACTAGTGGAAGGATCAAAGATTGAAAGAGGTTGAGACGCTCGGGCCAGGCAGGGGCCCCGAGAGGAGCCCCTCTCGTTCTCCTCCAAGGTCCTGGGTTCAGGACCCCGGAAGGCTGTCCATGTTTAGTCCTGATTGGTGTCAGGCTGACTTTGAACTCACTATGTAGCCCAGGCTGGGCTCAAACTTGGAAGTGATCCTCCCCTCTCAGCCTTCCAGAATGTTGGGATTACATTCATGCACAGTTGAACTCACACCTCTTAGGTTTCAACACTGCAAAATTCTTTCACTTAAAGAAAAATTGAGCTGGGCCTGGTGGCACATTCTTGTAATCCCAGCACTTGGAATCTGAGGCCAACCTGAATTACAGAATGAAACCCTGCTTCAAAAGAAAAGAAAAAAAGGAAAAGAAAACTTGACCAAGGAAATGGAGAACGTTAATAACTTTATAAAGCTCTTAAATTGTTTTATAGGAATAAAATAATTTTTAAGGAGGGCAGACTACACTGACTTGGGTGTTTTGTATATTTTTGAAATAGGGCATCTATGTACTTCAGGACAACAAATTTCGTCTACTTACTCAGATGTCTGCGGGAAAACAGTATTTAGAACATGCATCTAAGGTATTTAATGTAATAGACGATTTGAGTTTTCTACTAAGAAACGAGTAGAATTACAGGGATAATTTCAGTGCCAATCACAATAGACTCGAATTAAAAATAGTAGTTTTAAAATTGTACTTTTTTGTATAGCTGTTTTCTATGAAATAGGAAACATGTTCATGATGAGTTATACATACTAAACTGTAATGAAGGCCGACAGTAACTAAAGAAACACTACTACTAAATGCCAATAAATGCAGATTTATAGTATTCTTTTTTTTTTTTTTTTTTTTGCGGCACTGAGAATCGAACTCACAACCTCATGCCTACCAGTCAGGCACTTAAGCCACAGAGCCAAGCTCCCAGTCCAGTATTCTTTAATATAGCATAGATGTATCAGTAAAAATACTTAAAAACTGATACTTCCTACGTGCAGTTACTAATTTCTGAGTTTGTGATGTCTTTTAGTAGACTAAAACATTTAACATGTAATTAACATTTGATTCTAGGAATATGTGTTTCATGTTAAGTATATTTCTGGTTTTGTGTAGTTTTTGTTTTTTAGTCTTATAGAAATTGAGTAGCTAGATGTATTAAAGAAATCTTATAGAAATTGAGTAGCTAGATGTATTAAAGAAATCTAACAAGTTTTAAGGTAAGAATTTTTTTTTTTTTTTATTTGAGCGAAGAAAAACAAAACAAACAAAAACTACAACAACAACGACAAAAAAACGACATATATAGTAAAAACAACAAGCAAAGGAGACAAGCAAACAATTAGCGTAAATACACAACATTGCAGGTTTACAAAGCCGGAAGATAGAAGCTTGACAATGGTTGCAATTTGCGCATCGTTATCTTTAAAATGGTTTCTTACATTAACAGATATAGACATGCAAGATTGATCCAATCATATGAGTATTAATTGTTCCCTCTCAATAACGAATACATTCAGCAGTGTTCTTTTTAGTTATCTT
>RJWM01024609.1:0-16482 GCA_004363535.1 Dasyprocta punctata | reverse complement strand
ATTTATATCCCCTCCTCTTCCCTTTTCCCTTTCCGCCCATTCCCCTCCCAATTGTCTTTGCTCTTTGAGCTGTTTTCTACCCTTGCACAGTATCCATTGTAGACTCTGAATCACATATACTTTTCCATTTCTTAAGGTAAGAATTTTTTGAAGTGATTAAAATATTCATGCTAGCATAAGTTTCCCTTTATTTGTAAAGAAATTCTTCCTATCTAAATTACATAGCCAAAAGGCAGCATTGGGCAGAGATTTTTATCTGTGAACCCAGCAATTTGGGAGGCTGAGGCAGGAGAATTGCTAGTTTAAGGTCAGTCTGAGCAACTTGGTGAGACCCTGTTTCAAAACAAAGATAAGCTCTTAACAGAAAAGCAATATAGTTATGTGTAATTATGGTTGTGGGAGTAAATAAATTTAGGTCTTAAACCTAAACTCTACAACTTGGAGATTTGTGACATTGAGTAAGTTACATAACTCCGCTGAACCTATTTTGCTTATTAATAAAATGAGTATAAGCACAGTTATATGATTGTCTTGAGAGTTACATGTATTTAAAGTACTTCACATGCATGCCTGTAATTCCAGCACTCGGGAGGCTGAGGCAGGAGGATCATTGCAAGTTCAAGACCAGTCTGGGCTACAAAGTGAGCTCAAGGCCAATCTGAACTGCATAGCGAGACCCTGTCTCAGAGAGACAAACAAAGTCATTAACATGCTGGACAGTTGTAATTGCAGCTGTTTGTGAGACTGAGGCAAGAGGATCACAAGTTCAAGGCCAGCCTGGACAGTTGATTAAGACGTCCTTGTCTCAAAATTTTAGGTCCTCCCACCCCGAAAAAAAAAAGAAACAACAACAACAAAAAATAGGGGTGGGAGTGCAGCTCGGCACTCCCTGGTTCAATCAGCAGTACTGAAAATAAGTAAGCCTCGGGTACAGGAGGCCGCACAGTGCTGCACAACTCAGCTACTCAGGCTGAGTGAGGCAGGGGTTTTGCGTAAGCCCAGGAGTCTGAGGCCGGGCTGGGCAGTCCAGCAAGACCTCATCTCAAAGAAGCACACAAAGTTAACTTGGTGCTTTGTTCATAGGAGCAGGGCAAGAAGTGGACATGATACTTTATTTTTATGATTTTATTTCACTGATTCATGGTTGCTTATGTTCTATATTTTGGGGGTGTCTAGGCTCTTACCATATTTTTACTTTTTTTTTTTTTAACTAATATCTCGTTTGACTTTTTAAAAATTTTTATTGGTACACATTTGCAGTACGTAATGGTTACATTCATCGTGGGTTTTTCCTGTTTTTTGAGAAGGGTCTCATTGTGTGTGTCATGCAGGCTGCTTTGAGCTTACGCTCTTCTCTTGGCCTCCCAAGGGCTGGGGGTTGCAGCACTGCACCCCAACCCCAGCTACTGTTGATAGCAGCAGCTATAAGTGTTGAACAAGTAGGGACTCTTGGTGGTAGATAGTGCAAACAGTTGATAAGAAGGCTCAGAAAACAGGTAAAAAACACAGGCGGTTAAAGCATCTGGGAAACAACTAAACTGCTGTTACAGGGAGGGTCTAGTTAGAATCCTGTGGACAGCGTGCACAGTGGACACAAGCTACCTTTCCTGTCTCCAGAACTAAATCTACCCTGTTTCTAGTATGTATGTTACTCACTGGATTGAAGCGCCTAATTGGCCAGACCTCAGTCATATGTCCATGTACTTTATTTATTTATTTTTTCAGCACCAGGGATTGAACTCACAACCTCATGCCTGCCAGACAGGCGCTTAAGCCACTGAGCCAAACTCCCAGCCCTGGTTTTTTGAGGCAGGGTCGCACTGTGTAGCTCAGGCCAGTCTTGTGCTCGTGCTGTAGCTCAAGCTGGCCTCAAACTCACAATGCTCCTCCTACCTCAGCCTCCCGAGTGCTGGGATTAAAGGTGTGCGCCACCTTGCCCGGCATGTCCATGTACTTTAGTGGCCAAGGAGAAAAGTTCTTCACAGTTGTCATCTCCCCACCCTTTCCCCCATCACGCCCCTCCTCACCTGTCCTTTTTTGCTTGCTTTTGTTTGTTTTTTGAGGTCTAGCTACGTTGCTTAGGCTGTCCTTGAACTCCTTGGCTCTAGTGATCTGCCTCACTCTACATACATTATCAATACAAGCTTTTCATAACTTTCTGGTTTTTAAACAGCAGTGACTTATTGATACCATGGTTTAACTAAAATGTTGTATCTATTTGGTAGCTTTATTTTTTTTTAATAATTTTTTTCTTTTTAGTATCTAGCATTTACATGTGGCTTAATCAGAGGTGGTTTATCTAACTTGGGAATAAAAAGTATTGTAACTGCCGAAGTGTCTTCAATGCCTGCTTGTAAGTTGAATTCACATTTTTGACAAGTATTTTTATTGATACTTTTCATGTGAGAATTTTTTTTAAAAGTTTTTTAAAACATAGAGGACATGTAAAAGTGTGGAAACATTTTTAGTGTTATCAATTCAACATTTAGTAAATACTGTGTAGCATTCAATAGCATATTCAGGAATTTTTGAATTAATTAGTGATTTAAACCAGGTGGTGGTGTACACCTGTAATCAAAGCACTTGGGAAGCTAAGGCAGGAGGATCACTGTAAGTTCGAGGCCAGCCTGGGCTACATATTTAGTTGAAGGCCAGCTTTAACTACACAGAACGACCCTGTCTGAAAAAACAAAACAAAACAAAAAATACCCCAAAACAAACAAAAAGAGTGATGTAAGAAAATCCACTAAAGAAATGCAAATTTGTAAGACAATTTAAGAGAATTTTAACTTTTAAGGGAAAATTTATTGCAATTTTTTTGTTTTGGGATTTCTTTTTGAAGCACTAGGGGTCAAACTCAGGACTTCACACATACTAGCAAAGGATGTATCACTGAGCCGCACCCCTGCCCCTACAGTGATCCTTAATGTAGCATCTTTCTCTAGTATTTTATTGTTTAGCAATTGTTTAGAATATATCCATTATATGTTGCTAAATAAAGCCAACTAGTTGTTTTTTTATTATTAAACTCCTTCCCAAAGATCCCCTTACCAAGTGAAAATAAGATTTACTTGAGCTTCGGTGATTATTAGCAATGAAACACCCAGGAGGTAGGAATCACAAAAAGAAACAAAGGTCCCGGTTTACAAACCAGGAAATCATCTAATAAAAATTGAGCTGACTGTTTTATATTGTAAAGAATGTGAAAAGATGTTTGACCTGACATTTTTCTTAATTGAAATCATTTCTTAAATAGAAGAAAAAAAAATTGATGTGTATTTTTCTTGTACCTAAAATAAAAAATGGTTTTTGTTTTCTTTTTTAGGCAAATTTCAGGTGATGATTCAGAAGCTATAAACATACTGAAATGCAAGACTTCCACAGTGTAAAGACATAAGTTATTCATGTGTAAAGCATTTCAAGTAATAATGATTTAATTACATTATTGGATGTTTGAACAGGAGTAAGGGTATATTTTATCAATTTAATGTAGACCAACTTAAAGTAGATAAAGGGTCATTCTACCATGGGATAAACTTTAATGAAACTATTCAAAACGGAAACTTGATTTCAAATAACTGGACACCAAAATATATTTTAAATATTTTTTATTTACTTAGAGTGATAACCACAGATGGAACTTAGGGTTTGTTGAAGGGGCATAGAGAAAAATATGCACCAGTGAGAATCATTTGTGTTAAGAATGACTGACGTTAGATCAAGTGTGAAGCTATTTTAGTTATTTTTAAAAAGCAAACTGTACACTAAATTAAGTTTAACTTCTGTTGCTTATAATTTATTTTTATGACTGTATGAGGATTTCATTAATACATTGTGTGTATATGTATGCATATATATGTAAATACAAAAATGGGGCTGGGGATGTAGCTCAGTGGCACCAGCACCTGTCTGGCAAGCACAAGGTCCTGAGTTTGATTCCCAGTACAAAAAAATAAATACAAAGTGACATTAAATTGCTTAAAAATGTAATTTCATTTTAATACATTTCAGTCTCAAGAGTGTCATATATGGAATAAAAGTGAAATAGGTTAATTTAAATGTCAATTCAGTGATTCTAGAGCCAAAGCATATTAGGTATGTTGGGAAGAATTTTTAAAATTAATTTTATTTATTTATTTATTGGTATTGGGGATTGAACCCAGCACCTTTGCAGTGAGCTACGTCCCCAGCCTTTTTTTTCTCAGTACTGGGTATCGAATTCTCAACCTTGCGCCTGCCAGGCAGGCTCTTAGGCCACTGAGCCAAACTCCCGGCCCTATTTTTTTCAAGGCAGGGTCGCACTATGTAGTTCAGGCCAGCCTTGCTCACGCTGTAGCCCAAGCCGGTCTCGAACTTATAATGCTCCAACCTCACAGGAGGATTGTTGTGAGTTCGAGACCAGCCTGGCTACAAAGTGAGTTTAAGGCTGGCCTGAACTGCATAGTGAGACCCTGTCTCAAAAAATAGGGCTGGGATTTAGCTCAGTGGCCTAAGCGCCTGCCTGGCAGACACACAGTTGTGAGTTCGGTCGCTGGGACCAAAAAAAGAAAGAAAGAAAGAAACTACTGTTTTTCATTTAATGATTATCCTTCGGTATGTATTTGTTTGACAGGGAGCACTACAGAAGGGGGTGACTGACACAACAAAAGACTGGATGGCAAATTAAGGGGGATTCATAATAAAATGAACCAAAACTATGGTTGATACAGTGCAGGCTGGCCTTGAACTTACAGCTGTCCTGTCTCAGCCTCATCAGTGTACCACCACACCTGGTTTGCAAAACATTTTACTAAAAACATGAAGTGAAACTGTAAAAAAATTTTCTAGAGCTGGGTGTGGTGCCATATACCTGTAATCCCAGCATAACACTGCAATTTTGAGGCCGGCCTACACTGCATAGTGAGACCTTATCTCAAAAACTCAATAAACTGCTGGATGTGGTGGCACATGCCTGTAATCCCAGTATTCAGGGGGCTGAGGCAGGAGGATCACCACGAGTTCAAGGCCATCTGGGCTACACAGTTCAAGGCCAGCCTGAACCATATAGTGAGACGCTGTCTCAAAAAAAAAAAAAAACCCAATAAACTTCAGGACATAAGCGAAAATTAAATTCTGTTGAGTTATAGGTACAGGGAATCCCCAATTTACGAACAAGTTCTGTGTTGGGAGGATGTTCCTAAGTCTGGCAAATGAGTCGTATATACCTTTCACATATATATGCATAAGAAAATCACGCACACAAAAATACGGTAAACTATTTTTACTTTTACACTTAAAATGGTGGTAGAGAACAGTACAACAACTGGCACATAGGGGATTGCATGGCGTGAGAGTTACTAAGGGAGCATCATCTATGATGAGAAAAGAATTACTACTGAGACATCACTGGATCGTTTTCTCAATTGTAGACCAAATTGAATCCATCAAACCTGTGGCATCCACATCAGGTGGGAGTGAAATTCCCTGTTGCCTTCCATCTCCTGTTCTGATGATCCTTCAGCTCCACCATCTCCCTCCTCAACTCTCTCCTCCAGTAGTAACTTATTTTATTATTTTATTTTAGTGAGACAAGGTCTCACTGTCCTCCAGTAGTAGCTGTTTTACTGTAGAGTACTCACACAGCAGCACCCCTGGGGCTGCGTCTGGCAGACAGGTGAGCTACTTCTGTGAATGTTCGTGAGGTGAGGTCCATTCCTATTTGTGAAAGTTCGCAACTTGAATGTTCTTAAATTGGGGAATTACTGTGTATCATTTTCCTTTCATAGAAAGGGGCAGCATTATTAAAAAGTGTATTTCAATTTATTAAAGTATTCTTAATTCTTAGATGATTTTTTTTTTTTTTTCCTTTTTAAAACAGGGTTTTGAAGCCGGGCGTGGTGGCGCACGCCTTTAATCCCAGCACTCGGGAGGCAGAGATAAGAGGAGCGTTGTGAGTTCGAGGCCGGCTTGAGCTACAACTCGAGCGCAAGGCCGGCCTGAGCTACATAGTGCGACCCTGCCTCAAAAAACCAGGGCTGGGAGTTTGGCTCAGTGCCTTAAGCGCCTGCCCTGGCAGGCGCGAGGTTGTGAGTTCAATCCCCGGTGCCGCAAAAAAAAATAAATAAATAAATAAAACAGGGTTTTGCTTTGTAGCCCAGGCTGGCCTCAAATTCCCAGTTATCCTGCCTCAGCCCTCTGAGTGTTGGGATTACAGGCATGCACCGCCACGTCCTGCAGTCTCAGATGATTTAGAACAGGTTTTTTTCAGATTTTGAAAAACTATATAAATTCAGGAAAGACCCTACTAAATTTTTTTTTTCTTTTTCTTTTGCAGCACCGGGGATTGAACTCAGCCTCATGCCTGCCAGACAGGCGCTTAAGCCACTGAGCCAAACTCCCAGCCCTAGTTTTTTGAGGCAGGGTCGCACTATGTAGCTCAGACCAGCCTTGCACTTGCGTTGTAGCCCAAGTGGGCCTTGAACTCACCAACGCTCCACCTACCTCAGCCTCCTGAGTGCTGGGATTAAAGGCGTGTGCCACCACGCCCGGCTTCCTACTAAATATTAAAGTACATAAAATTTAGCAGTTAAAAAAGGTCATTATGCCAGGCATGGTGACTCACATCTGTAATCCCAACACTCGGGAGGTTGAGGCAGGAGGATGGCTGCAAGTTCGAGACCAGCCTGGGCTACAAAGTGAGCTCAAGGCCAGCCTGAACGGCATAGTGAGTCCATGTCTCAAAAAGGAAAAAAAAAAAAAAAAAAACCCAACCTAACAAACCAAAAAAAGGTCATTATGTCTGGGTGTGATGGGACATGCCTATCATCCAGGCTGCCTTGGAGCCTGCAGCAGGAGGAGCTCTAGCTTGAGTCTAGCTTGGGCTGTGACTTAGTGAGTCTTTGTCTCAAAATTAAGAAAAATAAAAAGGACTGGGGATGTAGCTCAGTGCAAAGACCCTGGGTTCAGTTCCTAGTACTGCAAAAAAACGGGGAGGGGAGGGGTCAGAAGGGTTTTGGGTTTTTTCCCCTCAGTACTAGGGATTGGCTGAAGGGGCTTCCAGGTGCTAGGTGAATGCTGTACCACTGAACTATATATCCCATCCCTTTTTCATATTTTATTTTGAGACAGGGTCTTGCTAATTTGCCCAGAATGGCCTTGAATTTACAATCCTGCCTCAGCCTCCCACATAGCAGGGATTACAGGCATGCACTACCATGCCCAACTTGGAAAATCTTAGTTGCTTTTAAAAATAGATAAAACCAGACAGGTTGTATGCCTGTAATCCCAGCTATCTAGCAGGGCTGAGGTAGGAGGATTACAGTTTGAGGGCAGCCCAGGGAAAAGTGACACTACCTCAAAATAAAATTTACTATTATTTCTAGTCTTTTTGAGACAGAGTTTCACTATGGAGTTCAGGCTTGCTTTGAGCTCACTTTGTAGCCCAGGCAGGCCTTGAACTTGCAGTGATCCTCCTGCCTCAGCCTTCTGAGTGCGGGGATTACAGGTGTGGCCACCACACCTGGCTAAAGTTTTATGAAAGTGCTCAGTATATAGCTGTGGCAGATCACTTTCCTAGGATGATGATCCCAGCTTCAACACTCGGTATTAGGGCAGAGTGGTGTAAGAATGGGGGATGTAGCTTGGGTAGAGCACTTACCTGACATGCACCATGCCCTGGGTTCAATCATCCAATCCTGAGGGAGGAAAAAAGTGAAAGATACAAGATAGGGATTTATCCCTTTTTCCTTAGTGAATGTATGTGATGACTGAATGTATATGATGATGGATGTTTGCAGGTAGTCTGCAACAGACTTCTGATGACCATAAAAAACAAACATGAAGATGAAAGCCACACTGAGAAGAGCGGCCAGAAAGCACCTCAGTGGTGCTTCTCAACAGCCAGTCTTGGCACTGCTCTACCTAAGGGATTTTTAAAATGTGAGATACTAAATTCCCTGTGTCACGGGCAATCTTTTTTTTTTTTTTTTTTTTTTTTTGCGGTACTGGGGATTGAACTCATAACCTCGCGCCTGCCAGGGCAGGTGCTTAAGCCACTGAGCCAAACTCCCAGCCCTGGTTTTTTGAGGCAGGGTCGCACTGTGTAGCTCAGGTCGGCCTTGCGCTCGCGTTGTAGCCCAGGCCAGCCTCGAACTCACAACGCTCTTCCTACCTCAGCCTCCCGAGTGCTGGGATTAAAGGCGTGCGCCACCACGCCCGGCTTGTTACGGGCAATCTTGATTGTCAACTTGTTTGGCTTGAGATGGCCAGATCAGTAAAGTGCCCTTCTGGGTGTTACCTGGGTAGGTTATTAGCATGACCTGGGGGACTACATATCCCCTTCCTCCTTCCCCTTGGGTTCTTCTTATTTCACTTCCTGGGTGTCGTACTTGGGCAGCTTTCCTCTCCCACAGCCTTCCTTCATGATGATTCTGCCTTGGAGCCAGCAGACCTGGACTGAACTCTTTGAAACCATGAGTAAAATAAGCCTCTCCTGCTGTAAGTCAAGGTGTCAGCAGGCATTTTGTCTCAGTAACAGAAAAGTAACTACACTTTAGGGTTATGTATTTTGTTACTCAAAGCCACAAGAAACTTCTCAGTAGAAATACAGGGAAAATTAGGTTTTCCGAGAACTGACATAGGACATTTGAATATGCTTTATTTTTAAGAGGGAGACAAAAGCTTACACGTCAAATAAAATCACAAAGTACTACAGGTGTGGTAGTGTATGCTTATAATCCCAGCATTTGGGAGGCTGAGGTGTGAGTTGGAAGTTTCAAACTAGGCTGGGGTATGTAGTGTGGTTTTGTCTCAAAAAACCAAGCAAATGAATAAAATCATAAAATACTAAAGAAAATGATTTAGGATCTTGGGATAAGGAAGGCCTTTGCAACACAAAAGTAGAAAAGCAAAGGAAAATAGCAAAAACCAAAAAGATCTAGAATTGGGTCTCTTGGGAAAGACTGAATATGCAAAGGCAGAAGAATGATAGTAGATGACTATCAACACTACAGAGAAATCAACTTAAAAAGAACTGCAGACAAGAGCTGGGCGTGGTGGAGCAGGCCTGTGCATGCCTGCATTCTGGGAGGTGAGGCAGGAGGCTTACAAATTGAAGCCCAGCCTGGGCAGTTTATGTTTATTTTTTGTTTATTAGCACGTTTCCACTACATATTGGTTACATTCACTGTGAGGGGTTGGTACAAGTACATAAAACACTGTAATCATTACTACTTCCCCTTGCACTTACTTCCTTCCCCTCCCTCCAGCTCTGCTTCCCTTTCCCATTTGCAGGGGACCTTCCTTCCTAGATGACATTATCTTTTAATTTGCTCCTTATTTATACTTTGAGTTTCTCGTGTAAAAGAAACCATACAATATTCAACCTTGTGTGTCTGATTTATTTCATTTCACATTTTAGTCTCAGGGTGCATCCATTTTCTATAAATGAATCAAATTTACCCTTTATCCAGCCTGGGCAATTTCACACCTTAGCAAGACCATGTCTCAGACAAACACAAAGGGACCAGAGACGTAGCTCAGTATAAAGGCCTTGGATTTAATTTCCAGTACTGGGGGAGGAAAAGAAAAAAAGTAAAATCTGAAAATTTCCAAAAGAAAACATAGCGGAAACCTTCGTAACACTGGTCTTGACAATAATTTGGGTATCACACTCTTATCCACAGGCAACAAAAGCAGAGATAAATGAGTCTACATCAGACTAAAAGGCTGCATAGCAAAAGGGAAAAAAAATCAGTGGAAGGAAAAAAAGTGTATAGAAGAGTATATTTGCAAGTCATGTTATCTAATTAGTAATATCCAATATATATAAAACTCCTGCAACTCAATAGCAGAAAACCATCTGACTGAAAAATAGGCAAAAGACTGAACAGATTTTTCTCTAAAGAAGGCATACAAATAAATGACCAGCAGGTATGTAAATAGATGCCTAACATTCCTACTCAGGAAAACGCAAATCAAAACTACAGATGGCCACTGTCAAAATAACAAGTAGGGAAATTAGAACCCTTATGGGCTCTGTTAGTGGAGATGTAAATCAGTATAGCTGCTATGGAAAGCACAGAGGGGCTCCTGAGAAACGACCATGAGACCCAGGAACCCCACTTTGTGCAGCATCCCCCACTTTCCCTCCGTCCTGACTGGAACATAGCAAAGCACCCTGGGGCTGTAACAGTTCCGTGGCAGAGCACTTGCCTAGCACACGTGTGGTTCTGGGTTCAATTTCCCAGGAGTATAAAAAAAGAGCAAACAGGGTGGCTCTCAACTCTGAACCCAGGTGGGGGCCCTGAGCATTCCCAGGTACTGACATAGACGCTCAGGTTGCCCCCAACTCTGAAAGTAGGCCTGACCTTGAGCCCAATCCCCTAAGTCCACACATAGTGAAACTTAACCAGGCCCTCACACTAGGTTACCAGCTTCACTGCTCTACACTTGTGGGCAACAGGTGAACACAAACCTGATGTGGACTCCTCAGAAAGGTTTTGGTTTTTATTTTTTTTTTGGTACCAGGAATTGAACTCGAGACCTTGCACTTTGCCAGGTAGGTGCTTACACGGCTGGGCTATATCCCTGGCCCAAGATTTTGGTTTTATGAGAAAAGGATGTGGAAGGCTGTTTCCTGCCCTTTTCCTGTCTTGAAGACAGACAGCACCAAGTGCAGCAGCAGCAGTCTTATCACCATGAGGGAAATGCTAAAGGAATCTCAGGAACCACAGTATCTGTGAGGCACCAAACCAGTGCCAGTGGGCAGTTCCTCCAGATTTCGTGTTGTGTGAGAAAAATAAACCCGTTTGAATCACCACTGCTACTTGGGTCTTCTGCTACTTAGAGTAGAGAGCACTGCTACTTAATATAGAAACTAGTGATGCAAACAAAAGATACCACAGAAAAGAAAAAACGACCTACGAGGGTATTATTGAAAATGACTTGTTTAAACAAGGTTTGTAAGCCGGGCGTGGTGGCGCACGCCTTTAATCCCAGCACTCGGGAGGCTGAGGTAGGCGGAGCGTTGTGAGTTCGAGGCCGGATTGGGCTACAACGCGAGTGCAAGGCCGGCCTGAGCTACATAGTGCGACCCTGCCTCAAAAAACCAGGGCCGGGAGTTTGGCTCAGTGCCTTAAGTGCCTGCCCTGGCAGGCGCGAGGTTGTGAGTTCAATCCCCGGTGCCGCAAAAAAAAAAAAAAAAAAAAAAAAAAATAAGGTTTGTATAACATAGAATAAAAAGTACCGTGCTGAACGTGAAAATGTTTAATTTCATTGTTGACTGAACATTTTGAGGCATCCTTGTAATCCTACCCAATTGAGAGGCTGAGACAAGAGGATCACAAATTCGAGCAGGCCAGCCTGGATGACTTAGGGAGACCCTGCCTCAAAATGTAAAAAGACTGGGGACACAGCTCAGAGCTCCCTGTGCTCAATCTCTAATATTCCAAGGGTAAAACAAACAAACAAATCTAGATTTTTAAAATTCTAAGGACATTAATTTGTCTTTTATTTTTTGTTCAAGATCCAAATAAAAGTTTAGTATCCAAAACACTTTTCAACAAAATTTTTGTGTACAATGTAAACAAACAGCACCAGGGAACGCTATAAAATTTCATCATACAGTTTCTGTGCAGGATGTTTCACTAGTAAATGGGACTCAATTTATTTTAAATGCTTGTGACTGCTGAAAACTATTCACACTGTTCATTGAATACCAGGTGGCATTTTTCCACAGATATTTCAGACATCCAAATAAATTCAGTCTGTATTCTGACCATCAACTTGAATTGCACAGGTTAAGTGAAGAAGCATCATTTGCATTGTGTGAAGCAAATGTATGCAGTCTGTATGGAAACGCACTGCACGTCCGCAAACTTGGGCTGCTTTCAACAGAAACACTGTCTGGCTCTGCGATCAACGGCGTCATGACGGCTCATCAGCTAGATCACGCTGGTCAAAATACCTAGTAAAAAAAAACTTAATGTTTGCATGAATATGCTAATTATAGCATAGTAACCACACAAAGGCACAAACAATCCATGTGTCCATCAATAAGGAAATAATAACCCACAATATATCTACATGATGGGAGACTATGAAGCTATAAAAAAAGGAAAAAAAAATCTACACTGCTATAGTGTGATTTCCAAGACTAAGTGAAAAAAAACTAAAGTACAGAACACATGTTTTAGTATGCTACCTTCTATATGTGTAAGTGAATCTATAATAAAATGGTTAACTATAGGAGAAAGATCAGAAAAGATAACGAGGAAGAAGGCAGATGCTGAAATACTCCAGATATATCTTGAATTATAATTTTAAATTTGAAACAATATAAGTATTTTTTGTAATTAAAAATAAGATTAGCCGGGTGTGGTGGCACCCACCTGTAATCCTAGCACTAGGGAGACTGAGGCAGGAGAATTGCCACAAATTTGAGGCTCGCCTGGGGGCCTAGTGAGTTCAAAGTCAGCCTGATGTGCATAGTGAGACAGTCTCAAAAAAAAAAAAAAAAAAAGATACAACTCAGTTGGGTGCAGTGGTACATGCCTGTAATCACTCTGGGAAGCTGAGGCAGGAGGATCACAAGTTCAAGCTGTCTGCGGGCAACTCAGTGAGACTGTCTCAAAAAAAAAAAAGACAAGGACTGAGGATGTAGATTAGTGTGAAGGTCCTCGGTCCAACAAATCTCACCAAATAAATCTTTTCATTTATTAAGTTGGTGATATAACCACATATAGAATTAATTTCAAGTAGCCTTCAGCTCTGTTCTGATTATGTCACTGGTGAAATGTGTTAGAGACAGAACTGCAAGGACTTCTTCAATTCATTTCAATAGCTATGCTGTCCGTAACATTATTCTGAAACTTGCATACTGTAGGATGAAGTCAATAATTATTAGTTTTTAAAAATTAGCAGTTTTGGCTTAAGAGAAACTTAAGGCACTTAAGAGAAACTTAAGACACTATGCAGTGGTCTCCTATTTGTGGCTGTGCTTTATGCAACTTCAGTTACCGAAGATCAACCAAAAATATCAAATGGAAAATTCCAGAAGTAAACAATTCATGTTTTAAATTGTGTACTCCTCGATGGGCATGGTGGTACATGCCTATAATCCTAGCACCTGGGAGGCTGAGGCAGGAGGATGGCCAGCCTGGAGTGCATAGCGAGACCCTGTGTCAAAAAGAAAAAAAAAATTGTGTACTCTTCTTAGTTGTGTAATAAAATCTTGCGCTATCCCATTCTGTTCTACCTAGCATGTGACTGAGCCCTTTGTCCAGTGCATTCGTACTGCATACACCACCTGCCTGTTAGCCGCCTAGCAGCTGTCGTATTGTAGTGCTTGTGTTTACTCAATCATGGCTGAAAAATGCCAGGGTATGATGCTGGAAGTTTGAGAATGCCAAAAATAAGCTACACAATAATGTCTTCAAGTGAAAAGGTAAAAGCTCTCAACTTTATTAGGGAAGGGGGAAAAGTCATGTATTGAGGTTGCTAGGATCCACAGTACGATGAGTTTTCTAGCCATGAAATTAAGGAAAAACAATCTGCTAGTTTTGCTATGACAATTCAAACTACAAAAGTTACAGTCACGCCGGGCGTGGTGGCGCACACCTTTAATCCCAGCACTCGGGAGGCTGAGGTAGGAGCGTTGTGAATTCGAGGCCGGCCTGGGCTACAACGCGAGTGCAATGCCAGCCTGAGCTACACAGTGCGACCCTGCCTCAAAAAACCAGGGCTGGGAGTTTGGCTCAGTGGCTTAAGCACCTGCCCTGGCAGGCGCGAGGTTGAGAGTTCAAACCCCAGTACCGCAAAAAAAAAAAAAAAAAAAAAAAAAAAAGTTAGTCACAGTGCACACATTCTTAGTCATGCTGGAGAAAGCAGTAAATTACAGGTACTATGCACAGTTTCAGGAACTCACTGTGGGTCTTGGAATGTATTCCTTTATGATAAGGAGGAACTTATTATATAACATTAAGGAGACAATCAGCTGGGTGTGGGGACGCACATCTATAATTGCAGGACTCTGGGAGGCTGAGGCCCAAGGATCACAAATGTGACCTCAGCATGGGGTGACCTTGTTTTTAAATTTAAAACAGTCTGACCCTGAATTCAATCCCAATTTTTTTTTTTTTTTTTTTTTTTTTTTTGCGGCACAAGGGATTGAACTCACAACCTCGCGCCTGTCAGACAGGTGCTTAAGTCGCTGAGCCAAACTCCGGGTCCTGGTTTTTCTAAGGCAGGATCGCACTGTGTAGCTCAGGCCAGCCTTGTGCTCGCGTTGTAGCCTAAGCCGGCCTCAAACTCACAACGCTCCTCCTACCTCAGCCTCCAGAGTGCTGGGATTAAAGATGTGCGCCACCACATCTGGCTTCAATCCCCATATTATACACACGAACAAGCAAAGTCAAATGGCATTAAGTTACAACTGAAATAGCGATGAACTCAAGACTTTTTTTTTTCTTTCTAAAGAGTACATCTTTGGGTTGGGCATGTAGCTCAGTGGTACAGTGCTTGGCTCACATTTGCAGACTCTGGGTTCAATCCCTAGTACCACAAATAAATAAAACGTATTTTTTAGCTCTATTAATTCAAGAGACCTAAAAACAATGGCCAAATTAACAACTAGTTTCTTTTCTTTCTTTGTTTTTTTTGATACAGGGTCTAACTATGTGTTTCAGACTGGCTTTGAATTCACTATGTAGCTAGCTGGCCTTGAACTGGTGGCAGTCCTCCTGTCTCAGCTTCCTGAATGCTGAGACAATAGGTGTGTACCACCACACCTTGCACCAACTAGTTTCTTTAGTTTCCACATTATGGTCTTTAAGAAACTTTCCCTACTTTAAAAAAAGGAACCAGTGCTCCCATATAAAGGACTGATTTCAAAGCCAAGGGTGGTGGAACACAACTGTGGTACCAGCACTGGGGAGGCTGGGTTAGGAGGATTGCAGTGAGTTAGAGCCCCGCCTAGACTACAATTAGTTCAAGGTCAGTTTGGGCTATATACAGTACATAGCACGACCTTAAAGAAGGGAAAAATGGAAACAAAGCTTTTGTAAATACAGACAGGAAGAAGGGCTGAGGAGAGGGGAGGAGACTGGGCAAAAAAAATCAAGATATATCATATACAGGTGCAAATTTCCTATGATGAATGGGATCATTTTGTATACCTAAAATGTACCAATAAATTAATAATAAAAAAAAAGACTGCCAAGGGTTGGTTAAATGGAGATAGACCGTCTTGGGGAGGGGTTTGGTGGTAGGATATTTGCCTAGCATGCTCAAGGTCCTGGGTTTAAGCCTTAACACCACAACCCCCCCACCACAGACATACAGACAGACAGACAGACACACACACAGACAGAGCAACTGACTTCGAGTGCTCCCACAGGTCAAAGACGGAACAATTTCATCATTTAAAAAAAAAAAAGCAAAAACAACAACAAAAAACTATAATGAATTGATATACATCTGATGTTAAAATTCAATTCAGAATGATAATCCAAAACTACACCCTTACTGATCACCTTTGAAAATTGCTATGCTACCTCTCAGTCATCTCAAAATTAGTAATTTTTTTTTGTATAAACTATCTCAGTGTAAATAAAGTATTACAGGGAAGTTTTTTTTTTTTTAAACACAAAAAAAAACTTCTAGCTAGTCGGTGAATAAAGAATGATGAAAAGCCCAGCATTCTAAAATCTTTAATGAAATAAGTTTAAGAGCAAAAATCAGCTGCTGCCAAAGCCAGCAGATCATCAGAAGGGACACAGTGATCAACGCTGTGCACATTCCATGAACTGCTACACTTCCTGGGCCCTGACTCGTGGGAGCAGCACCCGTGCAGTCCTGTCACACAACCACCCTTGGCGTCATCCGTCTTCCTAGCCCTGCCTCTTACTGCACACTACACGTCGGGGTTAGAACACGTTAATGCTACCTCGAGTCAGTCACTCTGCGACAGGAGAAGCTCACAGTCAAATGACCCACTTATTCCCACACATAAGTGACAAAGAAAAAACCAGGGGATCGGTAGAGATATAGATGAGATACTATCGCACAAATGCAGTAAGTGGGTCCTGGTTTAAAAACTTAAATGTAAAAATATACTATGGGAACAACTGGGGGAATATGAAATGTATTGGACAGCAGTAATACTGTGGGATTATTAAATTCATTAGGTTGACTATCAGTATTACTGTCATGTTTTTGAAAAGCACTTATCAGTTAGACACATACCCAAAAGAGAAGAAATGTCTGAGATTTGTTTAAAACACAATTAGGGAGCCAGGCGTGGTGGCGCACGCCTTTAATCCCAGCACTCGGGAGGCTGAGGTAGGCGGAGCGTTGTGGGTTCGAGGCCGGCTTGGGCTACAACGCGAGCACAAGGCCGGCCTGAGCTACATAGTGCGACCCTGCCTCAAAAAAACCCGGGCCGGGAGTTTGGCTCAGTGCCTTAAGCGCCTGCCCTGGTAGGCGCGAGGTTGTGAGTTCAATCCC
>RJWM01024608.1:19269-30615 GCA_004363535.1 Dasyprocta punctata | reverse complement strand
GGGGTCCCGTGAGGGGTCCTACTCGTTCTCCTCCAAGGTCCTGATATCAGGACCCCAGAGGGCAGTCCATATTGCTTCCTGATCCATGCCTGCACCACGCGGGTTGGGCGGGGGTCCCGGAGGGGCCCTACTCGCTCTCCTCCAAGGTCCTGGGATCAGGACCTCAGAGGGCAGTCCATATTGCTTCCTGATCCGTGCCTGCGCCACGCGGGCCGGGCGGGGGTCCCGTGAGTGGTCCTACTCGTTCTCCTCCAAGGTCCTGATATCAGGACCCCAGAGGGCAGTCCATATTGCTTCCTGATCCGTGCCTGCACCGCGCGGGTCGGGTGGGGGTCCCGGAGGGGCCCTACTCGTTCTCCTCCAAGTCCTGGGATCAGGACCTCAGAGGGCAGTCCATATTGCTTCCTGATCCGTGCCTGCGCCGCGCGGGCTGGGCAGGGGTCCCGCGAGGGGTCCTACTCGTTCTCCTCCAAGGTCCTGATCCTAGTGATGAATTTTTAATATGTAGTATGAGGTATAAGTACAAATGGAACTACACAACTCTCAAATATTCATAGGCTGTACCTCCTGTGTGACTTCTCTGTTTAATGAGAGTTGACTTCCCACTAAAGGCAGTCTCTGCATTCATAGGGCTTCTCCCCTATATGAGTTCTGTGATGCACAATGAGAACTGATCTCACGTTGAAGGCTTTATCATATTTGCTACATTCATAGGGTTTTCTCCTTTATGAATCCTCTGATGTTTAATGAGAGTTGATTTCCTACTGAAGCCTTTTCCACAGTCTCTGCATTCATAGGGCCCCTCTCCTATATGAGTTCTCAGATGTTTAACCAATGGTTACTTCTCACAGAAGGCCTTCCCACATTCATCGCACTTATAGGACTTCTCTCCTGTGTAGGTTCTTTGGTGTACAATAAAGATTGACTTCACATAAAAGGTTTTCCCACCTCTTCTACATTCATAGGTTTTCTCTCCTATTTGAGTTTGATTATGGACAGAGAAGTGTGACTTTCCACTGAAAGTCTTCCCAAATATGATGCATCCGTAGGGTTTCTCTCTTGTATGAACTCTCTGGTGAGCAGAGAGGTATGACTTTATCCTAAAGCTTTCCCCACATTTAAGCACTCATAAGGCTTCACTTTTGTGTGAATTATGTGATGTTTAATGGGGGTGGGCTTAGCATCAAACATTTTCCTATATTTAGTGCACTCAAGTTTCCCACCCATATGAGTCCTTTTGTGTACAAGGCTAGATGTAACAGATTTGACATCTCTATCAAGAGGTTGTCTTGTGTGTGTTCTTTCATGTCTGATAAGATGATAAGAACTCTTAAAAGCTTTTTTACATTTGCCACATGGAAATGGTTTCTCTCTTGTATGAATTCACTGATGTTTAATCAGAATTGACTATTGCATAAAGGATTTTTGGCATTAATGGCATTCATAGGGCTTCTTTCCTATATGAATTTTCTGGAGGGCTATGAGGGTTGACTTTTGGCTGAAGTTTTCTGCACATTTACGGCATTCATAAGACCTCTTTTCAGTGTGAGTTCAATGATGGACAAAGAGGTATGACTTTCCTCTAAAGCATTTCCCACATTTACTGCACTAATAAGGCTTCTCTTTTATGTGTATTCTCTAATATTTAATGGAGGTGGACTTAAAATCAAAGACTGTCTCATATTTACTGCACTCAGGTTTTCCACCCATCTGAGCCCTTTCACATATAATGCTGGCTATAACAGACTTGATGCCTTTATAAGATACTTGTCTGGTGTGTGTTCTTTCTTGTCTAATAAAATAATAATAACTCCTAAAGGCTTTTGCACACTCAACACAGGAAAACAGTTTCTATCCTGTATGAATTTGCCAATGAATCAGAGTTGACTTTTAGATAAAGGCTTTCTTTCTTTCTTTTTTGTACTGGGAATCAAACTCAAGACCTTGCACTTTCTGGGCAGGTGCTAAAGTTGCTGAAGTATATTCCTGGCAATAAAGGCTTTCTTGAATTCACTGCATTCATAGGGATTCTCACCTGCATGAGTTCTGTTGTGGGTCATAAGTGCTGAATTTTGACTGAAAGTTTTTTTTTTTGCGCATTCATGGCATTCATAAGGTTTTTCTCTAGTCTGAGTTCTTTGATGTACAACAAGATTTGCTTTTTGGTAAACACTTTTCCATTTGCAGTATATTCATGGAGTTTCTCCCAAGTTTGGATTTTCTGACTTTTACTAAAGCCTCTCTTATGATGGAGGGACTTTTCTCATTGACTGGGTTCAAAGAATTTCTCTCCAAGTTGGGTGTTATCAAGGTTAGAATGGAGAGATCAAGATAAGATGGCAGAAAAGAAGTATCCTTCACATGACTGCAAGTGAGAAGAAATAGAGTTATAAAAGAGAAACTATATTCCAGACAGAAAGAGAGGAGGAGCTCTGGGCATCAAGAAAGAACTCACAGAAAAGCTAAAAATCATGGCAAAATAGAAAAGGAACTCAGAAAAGTATGAAGCTACAGTGATAAAAACAGCATGGTACTGGTTCAGAAACAGACATATGGACCAATGAAACAGAATAGAGGACGCAGGAAGAACCGTAGGCACATTCAGCTATCTCATGTTTCACAAAGGGGCCAAAACCATATGTGGGAGGCAGATAACTTCTTTAACAAATGGTGCTGGAAAAGTTGACTATATACATGCAGAAGACTGAATCTAGACCTGTATCTTGCACCATGTACTAAACTAAAATAAAAATGGATCAAAGACCTAAATATTAAAATGAAAATACTTAATTGGCTTCAAGATAATAAAGGTAAACTTCTTGAAGACATAGGTATAGGCAAGGACTCTCTGAGCAGAACTCCAATATTACAAGAAATAACTAAGAATTAATAAATGGGATTATATCAAATTAAAAAGACTGCACAGAAAAGGAAATAACCAAAAGAATAAAGAGAAAACCTAAAAAATGGGGACAAAACAATTTCCAGCTTCTCCCAGTGGAGGACTAATCTCTGGAAGGAAGAGGAGGGCAAGGGGAATTAAAAAGAATTAAGATGTGTTATGTATATGTACCAACTCCCCACAATGAATGTAACTAATATGTACTACAAACATGTACTAATAAAAATAAATTTAAAAGTTTACTAAATAAAGTTTTGCTTATAGGAGAGAAAAGTCAACATTAAAGTACAGTAGCCTTTCTATACACCAATAATGATCTAGCTGAGAAAGAAATCAGGAAAAAATCCCATTCACAATAGTTACAAAAAATACCCAGGGATCAACTTAAGCAAGAAGGTAAAATATCTCTACAATGAAAATTACAGAACAATGAAGGAAGAAGACACTAGAACTTAAAAAGACATTCCATATTCATGGATCAGCAGAATTTATTAGAATGGTCATATTACCAAATGCAATGTATAGATTCAATGTAATTCCCATCAAAATATCAATGACATTCTTACAGAAGTAGAAAATCCTAATTATATGGAAACACAAAAGACCCAGTGCAGCCAAAGCAACCCTGAGGAAAAATAGCAATCTACAGGTATCATTATACCTCGTTTCAAATTATAGTACAGAGTTATAGTAACAAAACCAGCATGGTAGTGTCATAAAAATAGATAAATAAGCCATTGGAATAGAATAGATGATGGAGAAATAAATTCATGCAGTTATAGTCATCTGATTCTCAAGTTCCAAAAACATACACTGGAGAAAGCAGCCTCTTTAACAAATGGTGCTGGGAAAAGTGGATATCCATATGTACAAGATTAAAGCTATATCCCTACTTATCACCTGTACAAAAATCAACTCAAAGTGAATCAAAGACATAAATGTAACAGCAGAAATTTTCAATTTGAATTGAAATTTTGTTAGAACAAAATATAAGGGAAATACTTTGAGATGTAGACACAGACAATAACTTCCTGAATGACTTCAGAGCAGGGGAAATAATAGCAAGAATTGACAAACAGAATCACATCAGGTTTAAAAGCATCTGAATAGCAAAAGAAACAATCATCAGAGTGAAGACAGCCAACAGTGATGGCAAACATTTTCTAGCTTCCAGGGAAATGCAAATCAAAACTACATGGAGATTCCATCTTGCCCCAGTCTGAATGGCTATCATAATAATACAAAAAATAATACTGGTATGTGGGGAAAAAGAAACTCTTCTATGGGAGGAGGTGGAAGTGAGAGGAAGGTAAGGGTAATTAAAAAGAATTAGGATGTGTTATATACATGTACCAACTCCCCACAATGAATGCAACCAATATATACTACAAACATGTACTAATAAAAATAAATTAATTATTACAACCACTATGGAAATCAGCACGGAGTCTCCTCAAAAAAGTAAAACTAGAACTACCCAATGATTCAATCTTTGGTATATGCCTGAAGGAATTAAAGTCAGCATACTATAGGGTTGTCTGCATATCTATGTTTATTGCAGCACAGTTCACAATAGCCAAAGTAGGAAATCAGCCAAGATGCCTGCCGATGGATGAATGGTTGAAGAAAGTCCACCAAGAAACAAAAACAAAAACCAAAAACCAAAACAAAACAAACAAAATGTATGCATGGTATGATATGATGCTTTTTCAACAGATGGTGTTGCCCTTCTATGGGGGATCTTAAAGATGTCATATATTGCAGAAAACTCACTGGCCTGCGTGGTGATTACAAATGAGTGAATATGTAGCAATCTCAATGGACCAAGGTTATCCAAACAGCAGTTTTCTGTCTGGAAACTAATGACCACCACTTTGAGCACCTCATGTAATTGTAGTGGCCAAAGGTAACTTGTATGAATCTTATGATGTTTCAATACATTTAGTATTAAAATATTTATAAAAGTTTTTTTATTTCCCTGAAGTGTGTATACATTTTTTTGACAGACTCTGTATGCACAATGAAGGATTATTCAATAAGAAAGAAGAGGTGATCCTATCTCAGATGTTGTGATACACCTGTTATGTTGGCCTCCACCACTCAGGGACTTCTACTAACTACAAAAGCGTGGTGAAAGACTTTGGGTGACCCCAGAAGCAGAAAATGGAATCAGTGGCCTTTGAGGATATGACTGTGAACTTCACCCTAGAGGAATGAGTATTGCTGGAACCTTCCAAAAGAAGCTCTTCAGACATGTGATGCAGGAAAACTTTCAGGAACCTGGCTGCTATAGAAGGAGAACAGGAGTGCCAGAACATTGAAGATGATTACAGAGATTTCACAAGAAATCTAAGAAGCCAAGTGGTAGAGAGATTCTACCAACATAAACGAGGTAATTAATGTGAAGAAATCTTCAACTGGTTCACAGATCCTATTGTGAACAAGAAGCCCCCCCCAGAGTAAAAAAACTAAGAGAAAGCTGTGTATATAGAAATCTTCATTAGTCATTCGTCCCTAAATGCACTTCACCGAGCTCATACTGGACAAGGATCATATGAGTGTCAGGAACATGGAGAGAAAACATAAATGCAAGAAATATCAGAAAGTCTTCAGTTATTCCCAGTACTTTCAGAAGTATGGAAAGCCTTGTACCAGAAAGAAACTCTATAAATGTAAGCAGTGCAGGAAAACCTTCAGTTGTTCCAGTTACATTCAATATATAAAAGAATTCACGGTGGAGAGAGAAACCCTATGGATGAAAGCATTGTGAGAAAGCCTTTACTTTTTCCAGTTCTGTTTGAAAACATGAAGACTCACACTGGAGAGAAGCCCTATGTATGCAGGCAATGTAGTAAAAGCTGTAGGGATTATAGTTCCATTCTAAAACATGAAAGAATTCATTGTGGAGAAAAACTCTATGGATGCAAGGTATGTGGGAAAGCATTCTTTTCTTTGAGTAACTTTCAAATGCATGAACGAATTCACAATGGAGAGAAACTTTATGCATATAAGCAATGGGGGAAAGTGTTCAATGTTCCAAGTTCCTTCAGGAAACATGAAAAAACTGACACAGCAAAAAAAGCCTATGTGACACCAGCTGTGGTGGTGCATGCCTGTAATCCCACCACTCATGATGCTGAGGCAGGAGAAGTGTTGTGAGTTTGAGGCTAGCCTGGGCTACATAGAGAGTTGGAGGCCAGACAGAACTACATAGCGAGACCTTGTCTCAAAAACAAAACAAAACAAAACAAAACACACTTATGTCCAATGTGGGAAAACTTTCTCTGATTAGAGTTTCTTTCTAAGACATAACAGAATTCACACTGGAGAGAAGAAATTTGCATGTGCTAAAGCCTTTAGTTCTTCCAGCTACATTCAAGTACATGGAATCTCACACTGGAGAGAAACTCTTTATATGCAAGCAATGTGAGAAAGCCTAGTTCCCTTGTTGGGGCAAAATATCAAACTTATAGATATTTTATGATTAATTGGAAGACTGACCAAGTTGCTGTTCTGCTGTCTCTGGTAAATTCAATTGACCCTGACAATGTCAGCAATTGCCTACACTTTGAGGCACCTTGGGCTGACCTGTGCTCATTTAGTAAAAGCTCTCTCTCCCACCATTCCTATATTATGGTAGTGTCCTTAAACACTCTCATTTGGTAAAGGCTCTCTCTCCAGAACAATTCCTATATTATGGTAATGCCCTCAAGTATACCCATTCTGTAAGAGCCTTTTCCCCTGGTTCCTGGAATGTTTCTATGGTTTCAAGACTAGCCTGCCTGTCAATATATGATTCAATGTATGTAGCCAATCATGTGACATTTGGTCACTTGGTTTGTACCTCCCATTTCTAGTTCTATATAGACTAAACTCCTTCCTGATTCAGGGCAGTTGCTTGGGAAGAATTATCCCTGTAACAGTCCACTGGCGTGAAATCCAACAGTACGCTTCTTATCTCCTTGGTGCAAAGAGCCTTCTTTTTGGTCTGGTTTGGTTTGGCTTGGCTTGGGAAATTTCCCGCAACACCCTCAGAAAACATGAAAAGATTTACAGTAGAGAGAAACCCTATATGCGTAAACAATGTGGGAAAGCTTTTAGTTCACCCAGTTACATTCAGATTCATCAACAAAATCACACTGGAGAGAAATCTTATGTATGTAAAGAATGTGGGAAAGCCTTCAATCAATCCAGTTCCTTTTACAAACATGAAAGAACTCACAGTGGAGAGTAACCGTAACTGCAGAATGTGGGCAGATCCATTGTCACTGACTATTTACAAACATGAGAAAGCATAATGCATAGAACTTCTGCCAATGTAAAGGGTGTTGTGGTGATGTGTCTAGTCATCTCAGTTTAATTCACAGATATAAAAAATACAGTATGTAGGAAAACCTTGAATAGAAGAGATGTGTGGGAGTCCTCAGTTAACCCACATATAAGAATGTACATTGGATCAAAACCTTGTAAATATGGAACACAAGATAGCTGTCTACTGTTTTTTTTGTTTTGTTTTGTTTTGTTTTGTTTTGTTTTTGTACTGGGAATCGAATTCATGACCTCGCACCTGCCAGGCAGGCACTTATGCCACTGAGCTAAATCCCCAGCCCTATTTTTTGAGATAGAGTCTCATATGCAGTTCAGGCTGGCCTTGAACTCACTTTGTAGCCCAGGCTGGTCTCAAACTCACAACGATCCTCCTGCCTCAGCCTCCCTAGTAGTCTACTATTAACAGATAGTTTGTAAGCCCCGTCAAAATTCTTCTTGTAGAGGGATCCTCTATGTGAAAGTAATTTGAAGAGCTTGATGCAAAGCAATTTGTAGAGAATGCTCTAGAAAACATATAACTTGAAGGAAATGATCTAAAAGTTATGAATATATTATGTTTATTATTGGTGTATTCTTGGAGTAGATCTCTTGACTGTGCAGTTCTCATTTTTACTCTTGAAAATAAATGTTGAGGTGACAAAATGAAAAAAAAAACAAGAAAGAAGAATGATGACTTAAATTCTTTGGGAAAGGTGTCTGAGTCATATGAAATTTCTAATTTAAGTTATTTGATAAATTTCCATACTGATTTCCAACCATATATAATGAAATTGTAATTCCTACAATTATAGATAATGCAACACAAGACTTTAAAATACATACATATTCCAAACATATAATTATCTTTTGTAAGAACTATACTATGAGGAATAAAGTAGGAAAATTTGCAAAGAAAGAGACAAATAAGAATATTAAAGACATACGTAAAAAAATAACAGAGACTAAATGGTAGACTACACAGTTGCAGACAGAGTTAAGGAGTTAAATGACAGATTGTGGGAAACCTCACGGAATGTAGCATAAAGAGCTTAATGTGGAAATACAGTAAGATAAATAATAAGTTCTAATATAGAATCATTAGAAGATACAAATGGAGAGAGAAAGGAAAAGTGAATGGGACAGTAGGTTAAGGAAAGTGTTAACAAAGCAGCCCAGAGACTGCTCTCTTTAGAAAGGCCTGCCTCCAATGTTAGCTCTTGACTGACATGTGGGAATGTGGATTTTTCTCACCATTCCCTAACTGAAAAGGGTGGCTTTCTGTGCCCAGGCTTTGTATAAACATTGTGATTTATGTGGAATACTTTCTTTCCTTCTGATAGTTTGGTATATGGTAGGCAGAATTTATTTATGTGAACAGCACCCAATAAAAACTGAAGATGCTGTCTGTAATGGGCTATTCTGGACATAAACATCATTTTTGATGCTGGAAGAGGAGTGTGATCAGTGTGATCCATCATGAGAGGATGACAGCATGAGGAGCCCCGCACACAGACTTTTCCAGACTCTACCTATACATTTTCCTTTTATAATTTGGCTGTATATTCTTACTACATTGTTGTTATACCTCTTACCTGTGAATGCAACTATATGCCAAGTACCAGGAGTCTTCCTAGAGAAACTCTAAATATGTGTATGGTCTTGGGGACTTCTGACCCACGCTATATTTAAAGAAAAAATGATAGCTTTCTAGAATGCAAGAAAGGCATGAATCTTACCATTGAATGTACAGAGTCCTAAATATGGCCAACAAAAACAATTTGCACTCAAATTTGAGTGCAACTTCAAGCATTTAAAATCAGAAAAAATATTGAATGCTACCATGTAGAAAAATTTTGTACCTTCTATAAAAATTATATGTAATTATATAATGTGTATAATTATATATAACTATATATATAACCCCTAAAATATTAAAGAATACAATAGTCAAGGCCATAAGAACCTTAGAATTCCGAACCTATATACAGTATTATAAAGAAAGATGACAAAATAAAAAAAATTGAACAAGAAAAGACAAAATTTACTACACACAAAGCATGGTTAACAATAATGCTTAATAATTTAATCATTCAGAAAGATAAAGAAAAAAAAGGAAGGGTAAACAAAACAGCAATGGCAAGAAAAAGGTAATGAAAAAGCAGGCTATATAGTTAATGCAATAAAGAAAAACAAATATAGTAGTGTCAGAATAAATATACCAACCTCATAAATTAAAAGGCAAACATGAAAATGAATTCTAATAAATCAGCTCTATGTTTTCAAGGATAATTAGAGGAACATGAGAAAGCAATGTGGAAAATAAAACTATAGAAATACACTATACCCCATTAATATGTACAATTATGTGTCAATTAAAATTCAAAATATTAATAGTCAAAATAGTAGAGTGCTGAATATCAGCTATTCGGCTTCTCCAGAACAAAGTACCCAAAGTCTGGAAAACAACAGCCTGAACAAAAAGAATGCAAAGGGGTTTCAGGGCACACAGGAATCACGACAGTGGAGAAGAAAATAGGATTCATTGCTACAGAAAAATCGACTCACCACTAGAGATCTAGGACCATGTGGTGCAGCTAGGGCAGTTGTGTCAGTATGCATTTCTTGAAAGACCAATGATGTTGAACATTTTTTCATATATTTATTTGCCATTTGTATTTCTTCATCTGAGAAGTATGTATTCTTCTCAGATGCTCATTTTTGGATTGGGTCTTTGAATTTAGGGGCCTAATTTTTTTACTTCTTTATATGTTCTAGATATAAATCCTTTGTCTAAAGGACAACTGGCTATAATTTTTCCCACATTTTGGGTTGTCTTTTTACTCTGTTGATGATTTTTGTTATGCAAAATATTTTTAATAATGTGAGATCCCATTTGTTGATTGTTTATAGTATTTCCAGTGCAGTCTGGGTTTTATTCATAAACTTTCTTCCTACACCTATGTCTTCAAGATTTCTAATTATTTCCTCATCCAGTAAATTTAGTCTTTTTGTCTTAATATTTAGACCTTTGATCAATTTTGACCTTAGTTTAGTGCATGATGATAGACATGGTTTTAGTTTTAGCCTTCAGCATGTGGAAAGTCAGTTTTCCCAGTACCATTTATTAAATAGACTATCATTCTTCCAGTGATTACATTTGGCTCTTTTGTCAAAGATAACGTGGCTGAATGTGTTTGGAGTTGTGTCTCAACTCTTCTGTTCTGTTCCGCTGATCCTCAGGTGTGTTTTTCTTTGCCAATACTATGCTGATTTTATCTCAGAAGCTTTGTAGTATAACTTCAGATAAGGGATTGTGATGACCTCTGACTTGCCTTTGTAGCCAAGAATTGTTTTTGCTATTTCTGGGTCTCTTCTAGTTCCAAATGAATTTTAGGAATGCTTTCTCTAGTTCTGTGAGGCATGCTAATGGTATTTTGATTTGGATTGCATTAAATCTGTAGAACAACTTTGGGAATAGGGCTATTTTCATTCTGTTGGTTCATTCTATGCATGAGCAAGGAATATCTTTCCATTTTCTGGTATCCTCTTCAGTCTCTTTTTTTTTAGAATACAATAATTTTCAATGTACAGATCTTTTACTTCCTTTGTTAGGTTGGTTCCTAAGTATTTAATTTTTTGGATGCTATTATAAAAGGTGTGGTTTCACTAATATGTCTCTCTGTGAGTTTGTTGTTTGTGTACAAGAAAGCTATTGATTTTTGAGTATTGACTTTGTATCCAGCTATGCTACTGAATTTGCTCATTAAATCTAGAAGTCTTTTGGAGGAGTTTTTGGGGTCTTCTATATAGAGTATCATATCATCTGAAAATAATGATAATTTAACTTCTTCCTTTCCTATCCTTATTCCTTTTATTTCTTTCTCTTGTCTAATTGCTCTGGTTAATGTTTCCAGAACCATATTGAATAGGAATGGTAATAGTGGACATCCTTGTGTCTTGTTCCTGATTTTAGAGTAAAAACTTTCAATTTTTGACCATTTAATATGATGATAGCTGTTGGTTTGTCATAGATGACTTTTATCAGATTGAGGTAAAGACCATCTATTCCCATTTTTTTTTTTTTTTTTTTTTTTTTTTTTTTTTTTTTTTTTTTTTTTTTTTTTTTTTTTTTTTTT
>RJWM01024608.1:0-19169 GCA_004363535.1 Dasyprocta punctata | reverse complement strand
TTCCCATTTTTGGTAAGTTTTTTATTATGAATGGGTGCTGGACTTTGTCAAACACTTTTTCTGTGTCTATTGAGATGATCATGTGAATTTTGTCTTTGGCTCTGCTAATATGATGTATTGCATTTATTGATTTGTATGCATTGAGCCATCCCAGTATCCCTGGGATGAATCCTACTTGGTCATGGTGTATAATCTTGATGATTTGCTGAATTTTATTTGCCAGTATCTTATTGAAGATTTTTGTGTCTATGTTCACTGGGGAGATTGGACTATAGTTTTCTTTTTTTGGTTGGGTTCTTATCTGGCTTTTACTCTTGTCTGGTAAGTTCCTGTGTGGCATGTTCTTGTCTTGTTCGTGTTTGGTTTTGGAATCAGGGTTCTTGTCTGGTGTCTTGGTTACTTTTATCTCATTGTTGGGATAAAATACCCAACACCAAAAATTAGGGGAGGAGAGGTTTATTTCTTACAGTTCTTGGGGGTAGCAGTCCATAGTCAGTTGGCTCCAAGGCAGCATGGCATAGCAGGGCCACCATTCAGGGCCACTGCAACAGCAAGGCAAATCAGCAGGAGAGAGGACATGCTTTCCTCCCACCTTACACTGTATGTCGTCTCCACCCTTGGGCAGGTGCAACACTCACATCACCGATCCCAGCGCCAGACAACAAATCAATCACAAATGCCAGTCTCAGCCCCATCCATGATTACATGAGGCTTTGGGGGGACACAGGAGCATACCCATAACATCTGGTTTTGGAATCAGGAATACTTACAGGAATGATTTTGTAAGTATTCTTTCCCTTTCAATTACCTTCAAGAGCTTCAGAATTAGTGGCATTAGTTCTCTAAATTTCTTGTAGAATTCAATAGTCATGGCCTGGACTGTTCTTTGTTGGTAAATTTTTTATTATATTTTTAATTTCATTGTTTGATATCAGATTACTTAGAAGTTATATATCTTCTTTATTTAGTTTTGGCAATTTGATTGTGTCTAGGAATCTGTCCATTTCTTCTGTTTCTCCATCTTATTAGAATATAGGTTCTCATATAAAGTGTTGATCTCCTAGATTTCTGTGGGATCCACTGTGATTTCTCCCTTTTTGTTCTTTTTAAATTTTATTTTAAAGATAGTAAAATCCAAAGAAACAAAACAGAACAAAACCAATCAAAACAAAGCACCAATATTGGTACAGAACTTCAAAGCAGGATAGTAGGAAAACAATAGCTACCATAGTATATCTTGTTATCTTCACAATAGCTGTCCATTCCACCAGGTATAGCAAAATCAAACCAAAAACAAAACAGAATAAAACCAATCAAAACAGAATATTGAATAAAGCAAAAACAATTAATCAGAATAAAGCAAAACAGTGAGAACAGTATTGGATTTCAAAGAAAGATAGAAGGAAAACCCCCATATTTGCTATACTGCATACTGTCATCCTCCCAAGACATGCTCAGACTGCTGGCTCCAGGCCTGAAAAATCAACCAAAACAATACAAGCATTTAGTTGCTTTATGTACCTTAGTTGCTATCAACTTAGCTTGTCCTCCAAACCAGTGGGTTGCTTACGGGGGTGGGGGGTGTTGATTCTCAGCCCACATGCCAATAGGCTCATGGGAGGCACTGACTTTTCTCTTTCTGGAACCCATTACACTGCTTACCAGGAAGGCTGGCTAGTTGTTTTCTTCCCCCTTTTCATTCTTAATTGCTTGAATTTGTGTTTTTTCTTTCCTTTTTTGATGAGGTTGGCTAATAGTTTACCAATTTTATTTATTCTTTCAAAGAAGCAACTTTTTGATTCACTAATTTTCTTCTTAGTCTCAATTGCATTAATTTCTACTCATATTTATAATTTCATTCCTTGTACAAGCTTTGGGTTTGATTTGTTCTTTTTCTAGAAGTTTGAGGTTCAACATTAGGTTGTTTATTTGAGCTCATTCTATGTGTCTGTGTCCCCAAGCACAGCACTGGTTCACCTAACTTATAACCTGCTGGCTCTTATTGTTACCATTGCTTTGGACTTTTCTATGCCCCTAATCTTGCCTATCCATCACATGCACCCAAGCAGGGGCCCTACTGGGTTGCTGGCCTTCCCACTGGTCTTTGGGTCCTGTCAATGGAAGGGGAGTGGAGTGAATCCCGAGACTTCCTCTGGGTCATCTGAGTCTCACCAATGAAAGAAGGGCGGGAGCCCCAATTTATAGTGGCTGTCACAAATATAGCTGACAGCCTACCACTAGCGACTGGCACCTGAAGTGGAGGCAGTCTTGTGGAAATGAGCCCTCAACCTGTAGAATCATATATTATCTTCAGGTATACAGTATCAGAATTGAATTGAAGGACACATGCTAGTGTCTGCTGGAGAATTGCTTGGTATGTGAGGAAACAAGCTCCAAACATCTGGTGTCAGAAGTGTTACACTCAGTGAGAATAGAGAGTAGGAAAAATACTTGGGCTTTTTTTTAATCTCTCAGATCTGGTAATAGTGCTGCCACTCTGGTATCCTCAGGAGAAAAGTGTGTGGGATAGAGGTTGTGTGTACAAGGCCCTGGGTTTGATCCCAATGTGTGTGCATGTGTACACACAGACACACACACACACACACACACACACACACACAGAGATCAGATGATCCTACCCTTACAGTAGAGTTCTATCCTAGTAAACAGATTGCAAACTGAAATACCATGAATGAAAACTGTGTAATACATCTAACCTACTGAACACCATGGCTTAGCAATACAGTACATTATGGAGTGTCAGTAGTTTCCCCTTAATGGTTGCAGGGCTGAGCAAGAGTTATGGCTCACTTATGCTGCTCAGCACCACCAGAGAGGATCAGACCAAATATTTCTAGCCTGAAATATGTCCAAATTCAAAATTCAAAGTGTGGTTTTTACTGAAATGTGTTCACACCATTATAGAGTTGAACTATTATAAGTCAGGGACCATCTGTACTTTAACTCTTTGCAGAAAACATGTCATTAGGAAAATATGACTAGACTTTTATGGACAGGAAAAACATAGAATTAAATTACCTATCTCACTCTGAACTCTAAAATAAGCTACAGGTAGATTAATTATTTAAATGTGTATAAAATAACCATAAAATTAATAGGCAAGATAAAAGTGTTTATAGTTTTGATGAGGTGAAAGCCTTTTTTAAAACAACCCAAAATTCAGAAGATCTTCAGCTAAAGACTGATAAATTTGACTATCTAGACATTAGATATCAGAAATTTCTAAAGAGCAGAAAAAAAATTTAAATGAGCAAAGACCAGTATTAAAGTGAGAAAATACATGTAATGTAATCTAATATATAACTCAATGTTTAGTAATGTAACACCCCTTTTTAAGGTCAAATATGTAGAAAAAACACCCAAGAAGTTATAAACTGTTTACAGCATTTTGTAGCAGAATAATTGGTAAATACGGTATCCCCCCACAAAGTTCAGAGTTTGTGGCCTCATTCGCTCACGAACTTTTTCTGTAGAACCTAACTAAATGGAAAGCACCACAATTTCACAGAAACCACGAATATACTCCTCAATTTTTTAAAATTGTTGCTTATTATTTTATTTTTTTAATTGAGTTTACTGGTACAATTAAGATATACATAATGATTTCATTCATCACAGGAAATTTGTATCTGTACATGATGCATCTTAGTTCCTCTTTTTTCCCAATTCCTCTCCCCTCACTTCAAGCCCTCTTCCCCTCTTTATTTACAAAGTTTTCTTTCCACTTTATCCTTTTCTTCTCATCTTTTTCTTTTCCCTTACACCCCTGTGATGGTTTGTCTCCGATGTCCTCCCAAAGCATCATGTGGTCCTGGGGGAAGTGCTTTTTCAGAGGTGGCTAAATTTAGAGTTTGTGATTGGTTCATTGTCTAGTGCTGGGATTGGGAATATGAATGATACACCCACCCTATTCTGCATACAATATAAGGGAGGAAAGAGACTTGCTCCTTCTCTTTTGTTCTTGTTGTTTTTGTTATCTTCCATCATCATGAATGACTGTCCCTCAGCCACACCACTCTGCCTTGGAGCCAGCTGAGTATGGACTGAAACTTGCACAAATTGTGAGCTAAATAAACCTTTCCTTTCTTAATTTTGGTTGTCAGGTATTTTGTAGTAGCAGTCAGAAAAAAGTAACCAAGACAACCTCCCCAACCCAGTCCCCTTTCTCTGTGAACAATTACTTGCTATTTCACAATATTTATTAAACATTTTGGTTGTTATTTACACTTTCATTTTCTTTTCATATATTTATTTGTTGTTTGTATTTCTTCCACTGAGAAATGTTATTCATCTCAGGTACCTAATTTTTAACTCAGCCTTTAAATTGGAGGGGGGGTCTAATTTTTTTTCAATTCTTAATATGTTCTAGATATTAGTCCTTTGTCTGACAGACCACTGGCTAAAATGTTTTCCCACTCTGCAAGTTGTCTTTTCACTCTGTTGGTGAGTTATTTTGCTGTGTAAAAGATTTTTAATAAGATGAGACACCAGCTGTTGATTCTTTGTAGTAGTTCCCATCTGACTGGGATGTTGTTCATGAAGTCTTTACTTACACCTATGTCCTCAAGAGTTCTACATTTTCTCTCTTATAGAAGATTTAGGTTTTCTGTTTTAATATTTAGCTTTGATCCATTTTTATTTTAGCTTAGTACATGGTGACGTACATGGGTCTAGTTTCAGTTTTTAGCATGTGGAAAGTCAGTTTTTCCATCATCATTTATTAAAGAGGCTTTTTTTCTTCTAGTAAACATGTTTAGCTCCTTTGTCAAAAATAAGATGTCTGAGTGTGTTTGAAGTTGTTTCTGCCCCTTCTAATGTGTTCCCTTCATCCTCAGGTCTGTTTTATTTTTTCTGCCAGTATCATGCTCTTTTTACCACAGTAGATCTGTAGTATAGTTTCAAGTCAGGGATCAGGATGCCCCCTGTTTTGCCTTTGTTGCCCAGAATTGTTTTTTCTATTTTAGGTCTCTTTTCATTTTAAACGAATATTGAGAAGGTTTTCTCTAGTTTTGTGAGGTATGCTAATGGTATTTTGATTGAGATTGCATTAAATATGTATAATGATTTTGGGAGCATGGCCATTTTTACTATGTTGGTTCTTCCTACCCATGAGGAAGAGATATCTTTCCGTTTTCTGATATACTTTTTGATCTCCTTTTTTCAGAGTACTATAGCTTTCAATGTACAGGTTTTTCTACTTCCTTTGTTAGATTGATTCCTAAGTATTCCATTTTTTGGATGTTATTGTGAAAGATGTGGTTTCCCTAATTTTCTCAAAGTGAGTTCATTATTTGTGTACAGGATTGCAATTGATTTTTGCATGTTGATTTTGTATTCAGCTACACGGTTGAATCTGGTTATTAAATCTAGAAGTTTTTAGTGGAGTTTTTGGGTCTTCTGTGTACAGTATCATGTCATCTGTAAATGAAACAGATAATTTAACTTCTTCCTTTCCTATCTTTATTCCTTTTATTTCTTTTTCTTGTCTATTTGCTCTATCTAATGTTTCCAGAATCATATTGAATAGGATTGGTGATAGTGGACATCCTTTTCTTGTTCCTAATTTTAGAGAGAAAGCTTTCAGTTTCTGACCATTTAGTATGATGTTGGCTGTTGGTTTGTCATAGGTGGCTTTTATCATATTGTGATAAAGATCATCTATTCCAATTTTCAGTAAGGTTTTATCATGAATAGGTCCTGGACTTTGTCAAATGTTTTTTCTGCATCTATCAAGATGATCATATGATTTTTGTTCTTGGCTTTGTTAATACTGTGTATTGTATTTATTGATTTCTGTATGTTGAACCATCTCTGCATCGCTGGAATAAATCCTACTTTTTCATGGTGTATAATCTTCTTGATGATTTGCTGCATTCTGTTTGCCAGCATCTTTTGAGGATTTTTGCATCTATGTTCATTAGAGAGATTGGGCTGTAGTTCTCCTTTTTTGGTTGGCTCCTTCTCTTGTTTTGGTATTAAGGTTATACTTGCTTCCAGGAATGACTTTAAGAATATTGAATCACTTTCAATTTCACTGAAGTTTGAGGAGTAGCGACTTCATATCTCCTCTAAATTTCTTGTAGAATTCAGCAGTGAATCCATTAGGACCTGGGATTTTCTTTATTGATACATTTTAAATTACATCTTCAATTTCATTGACTGATATTGGGTTATTTAGAACTTTTATGTCTTCTTGATTCAGCTTTGGTAATTCATATAGATCTAGAAATCTGTCCATTTGTTGTGTGTTTTCAATGTTATTTGAGTGAGGGTTCTGAAAGTAGATGTTGGTGATCTGGATTTCTGCAGAATCTGTTGTGATTTCATCATTTCATTTCCTAATTGCATGAATTTGAGTCTTTTCTTTCCTGTTTTGGATAAAGTTGGTGTATGGGGTATGCTATGTCCCCCCAAGTCCTCACATACTTTTGATGGGGCTAAGTCTGGCACTTGCTTGTGTTCGGTTTGCTGTACCCACCCAGGGGTGGAGCCGACATACAGTGTAAGGGAAGGCGGGTCTTCCTCTTCCGTGCTTCCGCCTTCCTCTCCCTCTCTCTCTCTTGCCAGCGCGGATTGTGGCTTGCAGCTTGCAGCCACCATGAACAGCAGGCCCACCATGCCACACTATCTTGGAGCCAACTTAAGTATGGACTGAAACGCCTGAGAAACTGTAAGAATAAACCTTTTCTTCCCTAATTTTGGGCGTCAGGTATTTTGTCTCAGCAACGAGTAAAAGTAACCAAAACAGTTGGCTAAGGGTTTGTCAATTTTACTTAATTTTTCAAAGAATCAACTCTTTGTTTCATTAATTCTTTTGTTATTTTGTCTTTATTGTATTAATTTTTGCTCTGATATTTCTCATTTCCTTCCTCATATGAGTTTTGGGGATTGGCTTTTCTTTTTTCTAGAAGTTTGAGGTTCAACATTAGGTTGTTTATTTTAGCCCACTCTATTTTCCTGATGTGAGACTTCATTGCTATTAATTTTCCTCTTATGACTGCTTTCATCAAATCCCATACATTCTGGTATGCTGTATGGGCATTATCATTTAACTGGAGATACTGTTTAATTTCTTCTTCAATTTCATTTGTGACCCATTGGTTATTCATGAGGGTGTTATTTAACTTTCATGTTTTCATGGAGATTTTATGACTTGTTTTGCCACTATTTCCAATTTCTTTGCACTGTGGTCTGATAGTATGCATGGGATAATTTCCATTCTTTTGCATTTACTTAATCATGGTCTATGGGATAGTGTGTAGTCTATTTAGGAGAACATTCCATGTGCAGCTGAGAAGAAAGTGTACTCTGATGTTGTGGGATGGAAAACTCACCAGACATCTACTAAATTCATTTGTTCACAGGTTTGGTTAAGTTCTGATATTTCTCTTTTGATTTTTTTCTCTAGTTGATCTACTTGTGACAGTGGGGTGTTAAAGTCCCCCATTAAAATTATGTTAGTGCTTGTTTGATTTTTCATGTCCATTTATATTTTTTTAATAAAGTTTGGTTCACTGGTATTTGGTGCATATATGTTTATTATTCTTACATGTTCTTCTTGGAGTTTTCACTTAACAAGTGTGTAGTGACCTTCTTTGTCTCTTTTGATCAGTCTTGGCTGAAAGTTCACATTGTCTACAAATAGGATAGCTATTCCTTCTTTCATCTGGGATCTTGCTGCATGGAGTATTGTCTTACATCCTTTGACTTTAAGCCTATGAATTTCTTTTTGAGTTAAATGTACTTCTTGTTGCAGCATATTGTTGGGTCTTGCTTCTTGGTTCATTCTGCAATTCTGTTTCTTTTGATTGGTGAATTGAGAACATTTACATTGATGGCTATAACTGGTATATATTGGCTTATTCTTGCCATATTATTTTCCTGTTGTTTGTATCTTGTCTTTCCCCTCTGTTTAACTTTTTGCCCTGCTGATGGCTTCTTTCTATTAGTGTTATTGGAATTGTGATCTGTTATCTCTTTCTAAAATATACTTCAGAGCATTTTGGAGAGCTGGTTTGGTGGTCATGAATTTCTTTAGTTGTTATTTGTCGTGGGTGTATTTTATTTCTCTATTGATTCTGAAAGATAGTTTCATGGGTACATCAATCTCTGCTGTTTCTTGCTATTTTTACGAGATCCTTGCTTTCGTGATTGCTAACCTCAAAGCTGTCTTTTAGGTCTGATATTCTATCTTTACTTTCTTTCATACAGTTTTGCAAATTTTTAATGGAATTTTTAATTTCCTGGGTATCTATTTGATTCTATTTCATGGATTTCAATTTTTCCTCTGTTGGGCATTCATGGTTTTCAGTATTTTTCTATGTGCTTTTTTTAAAAATTTATGTTTACTCTAGATTTGCTGAACAAGTCCTTCATTATGGTCATCACTTTTTTTTTTTGGTACCATGGATCAACCTCATGACCTTGCACTTGCCAGGCAGGCGCTTATGCTGCTGAGCTAAATCGCATCACCTCTTTTATTTTTTTTTACCTGTAAGATTATTTGTGTTTTGATATCATCCCCAGATCATGTATATATAATTTTAATTCTTCTACTACCACTCCAGTAAGTTCAGGTGGATCACTTCTGATTTCCTCTATCTCTGTCCCCTGTGTTTTCTTGGTGGGCTGGAAGTCTGGAATTGTATTTGGCTTCTGCATCTTGTCTTTTTTTTTTTTTTACTGTTTTATTTTAATTTGTTTTCTGTGTTTTTCATTGTATTTTTCTTATGTTAGGTAGCTTTATCACTGCTATCAAAGCTTCCCTTGGAAATGTCTATCTTTTTGAGATGTCTCCTAGGTGTAGCTGGCTGTTGGTCTTTGTGTCTGTCCCAAGACCCTATCTTCCCACTTTATTAGGGATAGTGTGTTGCTATGTATTTGACTCAGTGCCAATTCCTTTAGTACCGTGTTGTGGAGATGTATGTGACCCCAGATTATCACAGTGTTATACAAGGTTAAACACCTCATTAAAATAAATACGGCATCTTGGCTAAAGTAGTACAACTACAAATAACAATATCATCAAGCACAGCTTAGAAACTGATAATCTGTGGTTGACTGCTAATTTGGTATCTTGAACCACAGGAGCAAGATCTACAGTTATATAACAACATCCAAACTAGTCCAGGAATCTGTATGCTGCGAGTTTTCCCTTGCTAAAGTGATTTTATCCTGTTGGGAAAGGGGATTTAAGAGGGATTGGGGACAGAACAGAGTGATAACTGAAGATAAATATAGTAGAAGCAAGGCTGAAGGACTAAGGATGATGACCCAAAATTTGGGAACCTGGAGAAGAGGACAGGAGAGAAAGAATGAAGGAGAAAGCAAAAGAATTTCAAGGCAAAACAGAAAGACTAGAGACAGTGTTAATTCACCTGTAAATATTAGAGAACACAGAAAGACCAGTGAGGAAAAAGAAAGTCAGGACAGAGAAAACAAACCAAACAATAAAAGTGAAAACTTATGTAATTCTCCATCACCACACTTTAAAATTAAAAAAAATAACAAAACATTGTTTAAAAAAATTCCTCTGAGCCGGGCGTGGTGGCATGTGCCTTTAATCCCAGCATTTGGAAGGCTGAGGTAGGAGGAGCATTGTGAGTTCGAGGCCAGCTTGGGCTACAATGCGAGTGCAAGCCCGGCCTGAGCTACATAGTGCGACCCTACCTCAAAAAAACCAGGGCCAGGAGTTTGGCTCAGTGGCTTAAGCACCTGCCTGGCAGGCACGAGGTTGTGAGTTCGATCTCCGGTGCTGAAAAAAAAAAATTCCTCTGGTGCCCCTAGTTTGGTGTTAGTTCCCTAGTCAGAGCCCAAATCTGTTCTGTGTAAATCTGCCAAGTCTCCAGTAGGATTACTGCTGAGTGCAGGACTGGTCTTGGCCACACTGCTGACTCCTCTTACGTGAGTTAGTGGTAAGGTGAGAGGAGTCCCCTTGTCTATAGTCAGCCAATGACATTTGCTTGCTGGTCACAGAGCAGGTAGTGGTGGCCTTGTCCCACCCAAGGCTGCTTTCTTGCTTACACCACTGGTCATGGGGTGGGCACAGTGGATTCCCTTGTCCAGCCAGCAGTCAAGGCCTCTTGAATGCTTGTGCCTCTGGACCAAGGACAGGTGGTGGGGTGGGGTGTATGGTGCCCTTGTCCCACCGCAGGCCAAGCTTGCTTGCCTGCTTATGCCACCAGTCACAGACTAGGGAGCTGCTTCTAGGCATTTGTAGCTAGAGTTAAGCCTGGCTTTTGGTATTTGCCAAAATGGAGTCTGGGTTGCAGCTCCTACTTCTCAGCCATGTTCCCCTCAGTCTGCTGTCCAGCTGCCAGCTGTCTATTGTGACTGGACAGCCCTTCCCTCATTCCACTCCAAGAGGTTGTCACTGAAATGACCCCAGGGCTCTTCTGTTGCTGGAATTCCAGCCCTGGAGCACTTTGAGATAAAATGTCAGCCCACCCACCAGCTACTACTCTACATGACTGGGTGCAGGGCCTGCTGCTCTGGTTCACTCACTATAATGACTGTGGAGTGTACTGCTTGGTAAAGTGTCTTGTGTTCTCCCTGCTTCCTCTGACTGCACAAGACTCTCCTGGTCCAGGTCAGGTCTCAGTCCCGCAGTGAGGAGCAAAGTTGCTTTCACTGACTCTCTGCCCACCAGGTCAGCTACACAGCTGTTCCAGTCACACTCTGTGGCCTCCCGTTTGTAGCAGTGAGCTATTTCTGCCACAGTAGTGAATTCTCTTTTCTTTTCCTCCTTTGTCAGTTCTCCTGTGAGTCTTGTGTGGTTTGGAATTTCTTTGATTTCTCTCCAGACTACTTTTTCCAGACTCTGAACACTTTGTTCTGGAGAAGCTGAGTAGCTGACATGACACTCAGCACTCCACCATTTTTCCCTCTTTCCACAACTGTTCTTTTGGCAGGAGGTTTGCAAGTATCCAATCTGAAAGCATCATTTAGTTCTCCTTGCTGTTGATTGGCTGTTGCCCTGTAATCCATCTACAGCAGATGTAACAGAATTCCCACTTCATAACAGGTTTCTGTACTGTGTGTAGCTATCTTGAGTGTTCTTGGTTTTATTCTTCTTGCTTAGACCACTAAGATTCTACCAAAATACTCTGCACCTTCTAAGGCTTTATAGATACTGTGTTTTATTAAATTAAATTACATAATTGTGGGAGACATAGAATTTTTAGGGTTTAAACTATAAAATTAGGCATTTATAGGCATTTTTCTGATCATGTCTGAAATTCATGGTTTTGCACAATTCACAGGTACTCTAGGAATACAACTCCTGCAAATTTTGGTGGTCCACTGTATTCATCAAAATCTACTCTGTAAATTCCCTTAAACACAGCAACACCCTCTGTAGAGTTTTATCCCAGACCTTCAATAAATCAAGAAGAAAAGACGAGCCAAAAGAATGGATAACAGATTCATAGCTAAGGAAATTAGTGACCTGCAAACATACAAAAAAGATGATAAACCTCACTAAAATTGAAATGCATGCTAATTAAGCAATGATACTTGTCTTTAAACAATAGGATTGTTTAACATCCAAAAGATAAAAAAAAAGCTGCTGGGTTTTTTTGTTTGTTTGTTTGTTTGTTTTGTTTTTGCTTTTGTTTTTTTTTTTTTTTTTGTGGCACCAGGGATCAAACTCACAACCGCACGCCTGTCAGTCAGGCGCTTAAGCCACTGAACCAAACTCCCAGCCCTAGTTTTTTGAGAGAGGGTCACACTATGTAGCTCAGGCCGGCCGTGCCCTCACGTTGTAGCCCAAGCCGGCCTCGAACTCACAGCGCTCCTCCTACCTCAGCCTCCCAAGTGCTGGGATTAAAGGCATGTGCCACCACACCTGGATTGTCTTTTTTTCTTATCATTTTATGTTTTTGTATATTAATCCTCTATGTATAAGACACACTACATATATTTTCTGTCAGCCTAAAATATGTCTTTTGACTATACAGGTTTTAACATTTTAACATAGTCTGATATGACAATCTATCTTTTCGTGGTTGCTATGTTTTCCATCTTCATTGAAAATGGTCTTTTATATTAAGTAAGATTATACAAATATCTTCCTAAATTTTCACCTAATTTTTCAAACACATATGTAGTTAGTTCTTTAATTAATCTGGAATTTATATGATGTACAACAGTCTTATCTTGCTTCCATTCAAATGGAGACCCAAGAGCGCCACTATCATTCATAAACCATTCTTTCTACGTATTAACCACTTATATAATCTTGACTTGTACAAGGCTATTTAAGCAATAGAAGAAATCTAGAAGCCACAACATTTTGAAACTAGACCACTTTAAAAAATTAATTGACCACTCCACAACATGTACTGTATAAGCCAAGTCAAAACAAATGATGAACCAGGAAAAGCATTTACAATACGACAAAAGTCTTATGTACTTCAGTTAACATAGTTGGCATTTAGCAATCAAAGAAACCATATAAACAAGAGAAAAAGAGGTAAACAAGAATAAACATACGAAAGAAAAAAGTACAAATGCATTTAAATATATGAAGATACATAGTAAATAAAGAAATACAACTTAAATGTATGACTCTTTTCTCTAACAATAGCAAAAAATCGAAGCACTGAATAATACAGTGTTTGGAGAAAGACATTGTACTGTTGTGACAAATACAAATCAGTGCATCCTGTCTGGAATGTACATTAACAGTTCTGAATCAAAATTCAAGATGCACATAACTTTGATCTAGAAACCTCTCTTCTAGAAAACTATCCCATAGATGAGCTCGCATGTACAGTGTACTAAAGGAATGTCAATATTCGCTGCTACATTGTTTACTGCTATATTGCAAAAGACTAGAAATAACCTATGTGTCTGTCACTAGGAAAAAGGTAAATAAATATTATTTCCATCCAAATAGACAGCCAGGCAGCCATTTTTGTAAATGAGGTATAGCAGATTAGCTTTAAACACTGGGTAACTTTGTCTTCATGGGATATTTGGCAATGTCTGGAAACATTTTTGTTGTCAAGAGAGGAGAGGGGTTCTACTAACATCTAGCAGATAGAGGCCAGGAATGCTATTACACTTGCTACCATGCACAGAGTAGCCCACTAGCGAAGAATGGTCTGAACTCAAATGCCAATAGTGTAGCAGTTGAGAAATCCTAGGCCAGCGAACCTGTGGCACATGTGCTGCAACAAGCTGCTTGTTATCATTGAAAACTAAAATGTTTACCACAACTATCCTATGCTGTACATAACTTAAAGTAAATGATCATTAAGAAAAGCATGAGAAAGACCAGAATATTCTTCAATCTGTTAAAAAATTTAAAGAGGGATGAAGAAATAAGAAATTCATGTACTGAGAGAGATATACATATGTGACCTATAGAAGAATATATGAAAGAATGAAAGAGTCTTAGCAATAAAAGGGAGAATTATTTCTCTCCCTTTGCTGAACAAAGCTTTTTGTTTAAAATTTTGCTATGTACATGCATTAATTTAAAACATGTTTAACTTTATTAATATTCCACACAGAATAGTTTTATGATTTTGACAACCAAATTCTTAAGTGAAATTGGTCTATAATTTTCTTTTTTGTAATGTTTTAATAAAATTTAAGGTTAAGTGACTTCATAAAATGAATTGGATACCTTCTTTAATAGACTGAAAAATTAGAACACTAAAATTATCTGGTTGGGCAGGGGATGTGGCTCAGTGGTAGAGTTCTTGCCTTACATGCTTAAGGCCCTAGGTTCAATTCCTATGCTATGGTTTGTATCTGGATGTCCTCCCAAAGCCTCATGCAGACATTGAGGCAGGCTTCCCGAATTTGTGATTGATTCATGTTCCAATGCTGGGATTGTGGTTGTGAGTGCTACACCTAGGGTGAGTAGCTTACATACAACATAAGGAACAGGAAGAGTTTTCTCTCACACTCCTCCCATTTTACTCTTGTTGCTTTTGCTGTTTTCTGCTGCCATGAACTGTTGCTCCTCTGTCATGTGCCACCCTGCCCTGGAGCCAGCTCAGTACGGACTGAAAACTCCACAAACCGTGAGCTAAATAAACTTTTCCTCCTTTAACTTTGGATGTCAAATATTTTGTCCCAGCAATGAGAGAAAAGGAACCAAGACACTCCAGCACCACAATGAATAAATAAATATATATTTAAAAAACTATGTGGTCTTTAAATTTAGGAAAGGAGTATGTAATTACAAAAAATGCAGACGGACAAAGTTTTCAGTACCTTTTAGTAAAATATCCAATGTACATGTTTAACTTCCATAAGTACTTATACTACAGAGCAACCAGATACAAAGAAAGCTGTTCATGTGGCAAAATTTAAAATATTAAAAGAAAACGTAAGACCTAAATATCCATGAATAAATGATACAACCATACTGTACTATGAAATAGGAAATTAAATACCCTATTTATTTAAATATGTTGACAAAAATACCACCACAAATATAATTAGGTTGAAAAACCAGTATAAGTTTGGGTGTAGGATGTCAATTGTATAAAAACATACAAAATTCTATATATGTTAATTAAATTGGCATAAATATATCTCGACCATGGATTCACCAAACTGGTAACAGTGAGTACCTCTCAGGAAAACAATTGCACTGGGGTGAGAAGAAACATATACATTTGGATCCTGCTTTTTTATATGCATATTATAACATTACATGTGAATTTACATTTACTATCTTAAAATGCATTAAAAAATAAAATGATCCACAAGTAAAGAGAGAGACAAAGGTAAGGTGAATTTGTGTATTTATTTGATTTTTTTCTATTTTCTTTTCCAGTGGTGGAAATGGACCTCAAGGCTGTGCACATACTAGACAAGGGTTCTACCAGTGAGGTACACCTCTAGACAAGTCTATGTATTTAAATAATTTTCTCTGAGAATGAAAGTATGGCATGCAGTTCTCAGAGAAATGCGTAAAGAATAGTATAATTTCTCCTCTTTCTTGTGGTTAAGGAAAGAACTAGAGAAACCTGAAGTACAGTAGTTAACAGAGTGAATAGAAAACAACCAAAACGTTGATTGTTTTGTTGGTGTACTGTTTTACTGAAACTTATCACATACATTTCCAAAAGCTGCTCAAGTTGACTGGAAGACAAATCAAGGTAAGTCAGGAACTCATTTGAGACAGGGTCATTCTGTTCTGCTCTGGACAAAGGATGAAGGTCTATAAAGACAGAGTTAGGATGATCAAGATCACTGGGTACAGATGAAAAAAAAAATCACCAGCCTAATAATAACTTTTGCACTTTGGAGAGAATGATCTAGAAACATGCCCTGGTAGCCCCAACCTGTTACCTTGGTACTCTGTGAAGGCAGTGCGGGTTTGGCATATGGAATTTGGTTTCCCTACTGGACAGATGTATAACTTGTGTTTAAAGACACTATTTCTGTTTCCAGAATTCAATTCCTAGAAATTTATTATGATGAAAGAATCATAAATGTGCACAAAGATGCAAGGATATTCACTGTAGTCACTTCTACTGTTCAGAAATTTGAAAGCAACTGAACATCCAGCAAAAGGGACTGTAAAAAGCATGACACATACCAAAACAGGTTTGCTGCATGAGCCTAAACATGGTATGGAACTCTGTTTTCAGTGCTTAATATGTTTAAAAGCAAGTTACAAAAAGAAACCACAGTGCAATCCTATTTTGAATAAGCAATACATACATATATGAAAACTCAAAGAGCATTTGTTAAAATGGTAATATTTGCACAGGCTTGTAATTCCAGTACTCTGGGAGGTGGAGGGAGGAGGATCACAGGTGCAAGCCCAGCCTGGGCAATCTAGCAATTTAGCAAGAGTCTATCTCAAAATAAAAAATAAAAAGTGTTGGGGATCTGCAAAGGCCATGGATTCAATCACCAGTACCACAAAACGAACAAACAAAAAATCTGACTTTGATAACCTTTCAATGGTGATTTTAATTTTCTTTTATTTGTATTTTCTCATTTGTGTGTGTGTGTGTGTGTGTGTGTGTGTGTGTGTTTGTGTGCATTTGACACAGGGTCTCACTATGTATTCCAGGTTGGCCTCAAACTTGTGTCAATCCTCCTACCTCATCTTCCTAAGTGTTGGGATTACAGGTGTGCACCACCATGCTTGACTTCCCATTTTTGATAGTGAACATTATTAGTGAAATATCAGGGTCTTGGCCTAGCCCCAATCTCCTAAACAACTGGACAGTAAACAGCTTAAATAAAAGAGACAGTAGTTTTATTTTGGGGGCTCCAGGGAGGTCAGAACTTTCTCTGGAGTAAAGACTCTCAGAGTAAAGACAAAGAACTTCTCCTGAAAGTCTGTATTTATTCCACAGATTTGGGGGGTGCAGAAGAGGAGGGTATGAAAGTCCAAAGCCTGTGAAGTTGGAACAAAGGCAGTAAATTTTGCCAATTAAGAGAACAATTTGATCTCTAAGGTTGGCAGCTTTTTTGCTCTGGAATAGGCAGTGTCAGCAGCCTGTGTCCTTGGTTGCCTCAGTTATGCTGTTTTCCAACACAGCCAGAGGTCCCTGTGTCCAGCAACTTAACACTATACAGCCCAGTCTCCAACAGTGAAATAAAAGTTTAAAATTAAAAACCACCTATTATCAGTGAGCCATAGATATGAAAAGGCCTCAATAAGGTGTGGATAACAGTGATCTTTTGATGTGGATCAAGGAAAGGAAACAGAGCAGAGATAAAAGGACTGCAGATGACATTCTGGAAGCAGCCAGGTTACAGACAAACAATGTTAGTTCTATTTGGAGCTGGAACCCACTGTACTTTCCTGAGGGTCTTCCACCCTTCACTGGTTCTCAGTTATGGTTTAGATTTAAAACATCCCCCCAAAAGTCTCTGTTTGGATGGATGCATCCACTGATGAGTTCAGTCGCTGAATGTGCTGGTAGGAGGTAGGGCCTGGTTGCTGGTGGGTCACTGGGAGTGTGACCTGGAAAGGTGTATTTTTTTATTTAAGAGAAAAAGACACAGAAAAGAAAGACAAAAAGCAAAAGAGACAAACAAATAACAACAACAAATCCACAGCAGTAGCATTATAGGTTTACAAAACAAGATGATAGGAACTTGCCAATGGTTGCAATATTGCATATTGTTACCTTCAACACGGTTACCTTTACATTAACAGTTATAGACATGTAAAATTGATCTAATAATATAAGTATTAACCATTCTTTCTCAATAACTAATACATTCAGCAGTATAGACATTTTAGTTATCTTACATATACATATATACAGATTTATGTCTTTTTCCTTTTCCCTTCCTTCTTTCTTCCTTTTCCCTTTCCCAATTACTTTTGCTCTTTGAGTGGTTTCTTACCCTTACACAGTATTTATTATAGATTTTGTATCATATATACTGTTTCAGTTTCTTACACTAGGGAGGCAATACGGTATTTACACATGTGAGTTTGATTTATCTCACTTATGAGTACAGTCTCAAGTCGTGCCCATTCACTTATAAAAGTCCCAATGCAATCTTTCTTGATAGCTGAGTAGTACTCCATTGTATAAAAATGCAATATCTTATTTTTTATTTAAGAGAAAATGGACACAGAAAAGAGAAACAAAAAGCAAAAGAGACAACAACAAATCTGATACGATAACTTTATAGGTTTACAAAATGAGATGATTGGAATTTGACAATTGTTGTAACATTGTATATTGTTACCTTCAAAGGGGTTGCTCAGATTGACAGATATAGACATGTAAAATTGATCTAATCATATGACTATCAACTGTTCTCTCTCCATAGTTAATGCATTTAGTAGTATAGTCATTTTAACCGTCTTCTATATACCCTCATATAAATCTATGTCTTTTTCCTTTTCCCTTCCTTCTTTCCTCCTTTCCCCTTGTAACACCTCTTGTTATCTTCAAAATAACTGCCCATACCATCAGGCCTAATATAATCAAACAAAATAGTACAGAATAAAACCAATAAAAGATAAAACAATGGAAGCAATACATAGTAATACAACGTTGATTTCTATAATGCCTCATATTATCTTCTAAGCAGTTGCCTATATCATCTGTTATAATACAATCAAACCAAAATAGGTTAAAATCACTCAAAAGAGAACAATGAAAGTGATACCAGGTTTCAAAACAAGGTGATCGAGGCCTCGGCCCCCACCCAGTTAAGGCGGAGGCCCCACTGTCACGCCCCGGGAGGCTGCCCTCCCTTGCTGCACACGGGACCCAGCCTACCGGGTCCCGTGGTCCTGCGTGCCCCAAGAATCAGCGTGAAACTCAGGGGAATGCCAGCCAGCCTCGCAGGACTCAAAGATATGCAGCCCAGCCCAGATCAGCCTAGGACACCAGAGCTGCTCACCAGGGACCGAACAACATAGCTACAGGGACCAGGAGAGCCTGCGCTCCTCGCACCAGAGTGCAGAGGGTGCTGAGCTCCATACTTGAGTGGAGCCGCTCAAGCATGCGCCATCCCAGAGCTCATGCGCAGACCCCCGCCCAGCCCAGTTGCTCCCGGCACTGTAGGCCTGGGACCTGCCCAGGCTTGCCCCGCAGGCATAGCTGTTGGGCTGAACTTGCAGACAGAACCAGGGTCGGGTTGGTGTCACCCAGGTACCCCACCTAAATCCTTGGGACCAGGAGGCCTCGGCCCCCACCCAGTTAAGGCGGAGGCCCCACGGGCATGCCCCAGAAGGCCACCCTCCCTTACTGCACATGGGACCCAGCCTACCGGGTCCCGCAATCCTGCAAGCCCCAAAAATCAGCGCGAACCTCAGGGGAACGCCTGGCCAGCCTCACAGGACACAGAGCCACATAGGTTCTAGAAGAAAATGACAAAACGAAAGACAAAGAGGCAGTCTCAGTCCCCCAGCCCACAAAGAAGAAACCTAAGAGACACTGAAATGGAAGACAATGGGAGTCACAAAAATGCACTTTCTGAAATGATAGAAAATGCGATAAAGAAACAGCTTGATGAAGCTATAGAGAAATTCAAATCAGAAATATTCTCTCAGCTAAAAAATGAAATGAGAATCATTATTAAAGAAATGTTGTGTGTATCTAAAGAAGAGCAAGATAAAAAAATAGAAGAACTTAAGAAAATGATCGAAACCTTGAATGAACAATATAAGACACAAACAGAATGCATGAAACAGA
>RJWM01024607.1:0-30505 GCA_004363535.1 Dasyprocta punctata | reverse complement strand
TGCAGAGATCCTCCTGCCTCAGCCTCCCATGTCCTGGGATTATAGGCATGTATCACCACGTCCTGCGGTGGTGAGGTTTTCCATTAAAGAAAGGAAAAGAGAGCCGGGCGTGGTGGCGCACGCCTTTAATCCCAGCACTCGGGAGGCTGAGGTAGGCGGAGTGTTGTGAGTTCGAGGCCGGCTTGGGCTACAATGCGAGCGTAAGGCCGGCCTGAGCTACATAGTGCGACCCTGCCTCAAAAAAGCCAGGGCCGGGAGTTTGGCTCAGTGGCTTAAGCGCCTGCCCTGGCAGGCGCGAGGTTGTGAGTTCAATCCCTGGTGCCGCAAAAAAAAAAAAAAAAGAAAGGAAAAGAGGCTCTTTAGAGCCAGTTTGGGCCAAGGAGAGGTAGGAAAAGGGTGAGTGCAGGAGAGAACACCTGCAGGAGTTCTTGCTGGAAGTCACCGACAGAGCCTCAGGACCTGCTGTACACATATGTCCTGGATTTGCAATTAACAGGTCACGCCTACCTCCCCTGCCAGTTTTGTCCCGCCCTAGTCTGCTGCCTCAACAGCGCTGGAAAGGTGCACATAGCTCAGAGAAGCTCTTTGCCCTGGCTCCAAAGGCCTGATGGGGGCGAGGCTCAGGAAGAGCAGACGCAGTGGGGAGGAAGGTAACTCATTCAGGGAAATTGGAATTTTTATCTTTTCCTCCTGGTGCTATGGATTGAATATCTCAGGTCTTTATCTCAAAAAAAAAAAATTTTTTTTTTTTTTTTTGGATACAGGGTCCTCCTGTCCTAGTCTCCCAAGTGCTGGGATTACGGGCCTGCACCTCCAAGCCTCGCTCAATGTTTTTATTTTGAGATAGGGTCATCAAGGCGCTGAGTTGCCCGGCCTGCACTCCAATTTGCAATCCTCCTGCCTCAGCCTCCCAGGGTGAGAGTACAGGCGTGCTGGTTAGGGTTAGGGTTGAGTCCCTTCAAGAGCTGGTTCCCTAATGACACCACGGTTTCTAGGCTCTCCTCTGCTCTTTATGCTCAGTCAGACGCCAGCAGCGTCTCAGGATGACAGGGCAGGGACACCAGCGGGGCCGAGCCTGTGGCTGGGCAGGGGTGCGTTCTCCCTGTCCCGGGCTAGGCTCGTCAAAGCTGGCTCAGGCCCCGCCTCCCCGCCCGGCCCCGCCCGCCCCGCCTCCACCCCGGCCCCGCCTCCACGCCCGCCCCGCCTCCACGCCCGCCCCGCCTCCACGCCCGGCCCCGCCTCCACGCCCGGCCCCGCCTCGCCCCGGCATCCTGGGCCCGCCTCTCACCTAGGCCCCGCCCCGGCATTCCGGCCCCTCCTCCATGCCCGGCCCCGCCCCCGGTGGACAGCGAGCAGGAAGCGCGCAGTGGCTCCCTACGACGCTGCGTTCTGAAAGGTGTGCGGGAAGAAAGAGCGGGGCTCGCGGTCTGGCGCGCCTCCCGCCGGCCTGGCCGCCCAGAGCCCAGGCGTCGCCTTCACGCCTGCCCTCGGCCTCGCAGGCCCACAGACGCCCCCGCCCGAACGGCGGCTCGGGGCTCGACTGCTCTGGCCTGGAGGCGGGGCCGGCGGCGCGGCGTCATGCATATGCATGAGCAGCGCGGCGGCGGCTCCATTGTGCCCTCGGCGGGCGGCGGCGCGATGGCGCGGGCGGCGGCCCCGGGTCGGCGGGCGGCGCGGAGGGCGGGCTGAGCGCATGGAGCGGCGCGGGCCGGGGGCCGCGCAAGGGGCCGGGCCGGGCCGGGCGGAGGTGAGCGGGGCCCCGGGGGGCGCCTGCTGCGCGGGCGCGGGCAGGTGCGGGGCGGGGGCGGGCAGGTGCGGCTGGCAGGTGCGGGGCCCAGGCGCCCTCGCGGAGATCGCGGCCGGGCTGGGCGCCCACCTACTGACCCACAGCGCGCGATCGAAGCCCGGGCGTCTTCGGTTCAGGGTCGGGCCATCGCCCCTCCCAGCCCTTTGTCGGGTGCTGGCAAGGAGGCCGCCAGGCCCGACCTGGGGTCTCACCTTCGCCATGGCCCGCGGGAGGCTGGGGTGGGCTGGGGGCCTCTGGATGGGGACGGCTCTGACTTGTCCCCAACCCCTGCCGTGGTTCTCACGGGGATGCCTTTTTCCAGATCGGATCTGTTGAAGCTTAGACGCGGGGGTGTCCTACTCTCTTGGACTACTCCAAACCCCACCTCCACCCCCCCCAACACAGATGCCACAGCCTCACCATCCAGGCTCACCGTCCACCTGGCCTGGCCTTTCCCATTGTCCTGTCCCCACCAGAGCCGCCGCTGTCCCCCTTCTCCCCAGGGTGCCCTCTTTCGTGTAGTCAGACATCCGTGGCGATGTCTTTAAGGTATTTGTGATACTGCACAAGATTTCACAGGGACGTGGAACATATGACTGGATCTGAGACTGGTGCACACAGGGAGGGTGGCCACAGCCTCGCCATCCCATCCTGGCAGGCGAGGACTGAGGGCCTCCCCTGGTGCTCCCTTGAGAGCTGTAACGAGAGAAGTGAGGGGATCCTTACTTCACCCAGCAGCGCTGACCTCAGAGCCCTTGTCACACCCAGGGCTGGTGCAAGCTGGAAGTGTAAATGAAAAGAAGCAGACGGAGACTTCTGAAAGACAGGCCCAACATGTCTGGGGAGCATCCTGATTACTGGGGTTGCTCTTCAAGGACTGATGACATAGAGGTGGTCATGTGTTCCCAGTCCCAGGGTGGCCACAAGATACTCATTTTACATGTGGTCAACCAAAACCAGGTTTGGGTTGTCCCTTCAGCCATTCGCTAGGCTGTTCCACACCTGGGTCACTGGTCAGTGAATCTTTTTGAACTTACTGGTGAGCTCTGTCCTCCCAACTTTTATTCCCTCCTTTAGGTGGCACAGTGTGAGTGTCCCATAGGTAGAGAAACAGGACTTCTGACCCCTGTGCATGTCATCACCCACTTTTGGCACTGTAGACCCCATTCCTGCCACTTCCAGAGCTGTGTTTGTTGGGTTGTTTTGGACAAAGGGGTCTCCCTGTGTTATCCAGGCTGGCCAGAACTTCCAGGTGAAGAGGTCATCCTGCCCCAGCCTCCCAAGTAGCTGGGCCTATAGGCACCTGCCACTGCACCTGGCTCTAGATCTGTCATTTCGCTGAGACTTTTGGATTCCAGAGTCTCTCAGGTTAGGGTCTGAGCCTGGGTCCTGGGAGGCAGTGAGTCCTCTTTGTAGCCTGTCCGGAAGGGGTGGCCTGCCACGGGCTGTGATCATGCTCGGTCCTGCAGGTACTGCCCCAACAGGCAGAGATGGATGGAGCCAGGGATGTTGGGGCACAGCTACCCTGGGACACCTGAGGTGTCTAGAAAGTGAGTTTCCTGAACTCTCTAGAGGAAGATGGGACCCACCCCCTCAGCGAGCCTGCAGCCTTCTAGACTGACCCCAGGTCAGAGTAGCTGAAGCTGATGCGGGGGCACAGCCAGGCAGGGAGCCTGGAGGCAGGCTGGGGCCCACGTTCTTCTCAGCCCTGCATGCACTGAATTCGCTGTGTGTCAGGAGCAGAGGGTCACAGGGGACCAACCTGGGCACTGGGCTCTTCCCAGAGAGCGGCTAGAGGCGTGGGTGCAGGGACCCAGCAGGAAATCCTCCTCTCGCAGACGAGCAGTTGGGGGTGGTGAGGACTGGAAATGTCTGTGGTCTCTGTCCACAGCAGAGGAACATCATGGGTGGAATTCCCCAGCCCCATGTGATGCAGGAGGCTGCCGGGAGCCCCACCCTGCCCGACACCTGCCCTGGGTCTCTGCATTTCCTGGATGGGAGGCGCTCACACGGGTCAGTGGCACAGCAAACGTGGAAGAAATTTAAGGCTCAGACCCTGACCCATTCTAGTGACTGGGCAGTCTGAGAGCTGATGGGGATGCGCTGGAGTTGGGGAGCTGCTGTACTAAGTGACCCAAAATGAAGTGGGGATGCCTCTGTGGCCCCCCGTGTGGCCGAGCAAGCGGAACTGACCCAGCCAGCTCTGGAGTGGGGAAGCTGCCCAGGTCACTCGCCAGAGAGAGGAGCAGAGCTGCCACCGCTGCTGCTGGGGGCTTTGTAATTAAAGTTCTCATTTCGAGATAATTGTAGAGTCATAGGCAGTTCCAAGAAATAACAGAATGAGGTCCCTTGTATCCTTCACCCAGTTTCCCCAGTGGTAACATTTTGCAAAGCTGGTACCTCGTCATCCCGGGACACTACATGGATACAATCCGCGGCTGCTCCCGTTCCTGGCTGGGACTACTACCCACCACCCTCCTGGCGAAATGACAGAAAGAGGGGATCAGTGCCTCCCCCTTGGTGTTTAACCTCCGGCAACCACCAGTCTGTTCTCATTTCCCTGATTTTGTCATGTCAGAAATGCAAAGTGACAGCACCATGCAGTATGTCGCCTTTTGGGGTTGGCTTTTTCCACTCAGCGAAGTTCCCTGGAGATTGATGCCTGTGCCCTGGTCTGTTGTCGCTGGTTTATTCCTTTCTCTGGCTTCCCCTACGGATGAACCACAGTTGGTTTAACCCTTTGTCCATTGAAAGACATCTGGGCTCTTTCCATTCTTTGGGTATTGTAAATAAAACTGCTGGAACCATTCACATACAGGTTTTTATGAGAACCTTACTTCTCATTTGTCTGAGATAAATGCCCAGGACTGCAGTTGCCAGTGTGCTCAGTTTGGTAAGATTGGCTAGCCAGATGTGCAGGTGCACACCTGAAATCAGCACTCTCGAGGCTGAGGCAGGAGGATCACTGTGAGTTCAAGGCCAGCTTGGCCCTACAAAGTGGGGTCAAGATTAGCCTGAATTACATAGTGACACAAACAAAAATAAAACAAAACAGTAAGTCTGAGATGTTGACAAAGTCTAGTTCCTCCACGTCACTCTCTTACGGATCGTGCTTTCTGGTGTCAGACTTAAGAACTCTGCTTGGCCTAGATCCTAAAGACTCTTTTCCCATGCATTTTCCTGAGCATTTTATAGTTCTGCATTTCACATTTAAACCTAAAAAGACCAAATCCATTTTTAGGTAATTTCAGCATAAATTGTAAAGTTTGGGTTGTTTTTGTTTCGTTGGTCTCCTCCGCAGTCCCAGGGCCTCCCACACTGACTGAAGCTCCACTGGCCCCCACTGCTGCAGTTTAGGTTTGCTTTCCTCACTGCTGTCCCCCTGTCCCTGAAGTGTGTTGCGGGGACTCTCCTCCCTGCTTTTTGTTTTGTTTTGTTTTGTTTTTTTGGTACCAGGGATTGAACTCACGACCTAGCGCTTGCCAAACAGGTGCTTGTGCCACTGAGCTAAATCCCTAGCCCCTTCCTCCCTGCTTTGAATTATCTGTACCTCTGGACCTGTCATGTGGTTGCTCCTGGTCCCCGTCCCCTGTGTCCTGTCTCACTGTCCTGATGACCGTATCTGTGTTCTAACTGTTGAAACCTGCGGGTCGCTCCAGGCCCCATCCAGCAGGTCTGGGCAGGAGTCTGCCAGTTTGCAGGACCCCTCCGCACAGGGTCATAATCCTCCAGCCAGACCATGGGACAGGAATGCTGCCCTCGCTCCTGGCCGGGCTCTCCTGGCTCCCTGTCCTTCGTGGCTTCGGCTTCAGGGCCGTGCTCCGCCTGGGGAGAGGCACCTGAGAGCGGGCCACCTCCCTCCCCTGATGACGCTGGGCTGGGGAGGGCTCAGGCTGCCACGGCAGGGCCAGCACAGTCCGGTTCCTCTTCCTTGTGCCCGCCTGCCCTGCTGGTCCCGCCTTACCAGTGCTGGGCTGAGGCGAGGCCCCCGGTCAGCACACAGGTATGGTCACTGCTCTCAGGTGTGACAGAGGCCCTGTGGGTGTTGCAGTGGCCAGGTGGAAGCCACCAGGGTCAGCACAAGGCAGGGGGACAGTGAGGCCCAGAATGACCCCTGCAGGACCACCCCCACAGACCAGCCAGAATGGGCATGAAGGTGGCCCAGGGTGTGTGAGAACCGAAAGTGGTGGATGGGGGCGCTGCCTTGGCAGTGGGTAGCTGGGGGCACTTGGACGCAGCCTGGAGGCCTCCCCGAGTGGGAGAACAGGGCCAGGACAGTCCCCACAGGGGTGGCCTAGCATCCCTACTTCAGAGTCCCTCCATGCGTCAGCCTGGCTGTCCCTGTCCCTGTCCTGGTGGGAACTCCCTGTGTGCTAACAGAGGGGCTGACAGGGAGCAGCACTGCCTGCGCAGCCCCAGTGCCCCTCTGGAGGGGTCCCCTCAGCTCTGTCACCAGGCAGAGCACCTGTCCTCAGTGTGGGCAGAGTGGCTAGCATGGGAGTCAGCAGCCTGGCCCAGGGCTCTGGTGGCGGGGCCGGGTCCCAGGCTTGCTCCTGGTTTCCAGGCGGGTGCCAGCCTCTACCGCTAGCCCCGGCCATCTCTTATGGAGGAAAGAGTGGCCCTGGTATCCTTCTGCTCTGCCCCTGAGCTTGCGTCCTTTCCCTGTCACCAGCAGCCAGAACAGCAGAGTCCCCAATACGCACTGGCAGACCTGGCCTGCAGGCTGCTCTGTCGCCAATGAACTCCATGAACCCCATGAAACCTGCCCTGCCCGCCGCACCACACGGGTGAGTGTGGCCCCATGGCTGCCCCTGCAGGCCCTGGGCCGGGCCGGCTCTCAGCCACCGTGGCCTCACCAGCCAGTCTCCCTGCAGTGATGGTTCATTCGCATACGAGTCTGTGCCTTGGCAGCAGAGTGCCACTCAGCCTGCCGGGTCCCTGTCCGTGGTCACTACCGTGTGGGGAGTTGGCAACGCGACGCAGAGCCAGGTGAGCCCCGCGCGGCCCTGGCCAGGTGGTCAGATCCTCCTCAGACCGGGAGCCAGGTGGATGGGGGCTGGGCGTGCGGGTGGCTCCCTGGCCTCCAGCCCCTGGGTGCTGGGATTTCCACCTGCCGTGGTGTCACGCCCGGCCTGCAGGAAGGCTCTGCCCCTCCTGGGCAGGCCTCTGGTTTCGCCTGCCGCAGAGGTGCGGTTGGTTCCCTCTGGTGATTGCCACTTCCTTGTAGGTTCTGGGGAACCCCATGGGCCCTGCTGGAAGCCCCCCTGGTGGTTCCATGATGCCTGGCGTGGCGGGCGGCGGCTCTGCCTTGACCTCCCCACAGTGCCTGGGACAGCAGACCTTTGCTGAAGGCGGTGCTAGCAAGGGCTACGTGCAGCAAGGCGTGTATGGCCGTGGGGGCTACCCTGGGGGCCCCAGCTTCACCACTGGGTAAGCAGGGGCCTCACCTGGCAGGGGCCGAAGACACCAGCAAGGCGGGTGCGTTGTGGCCCCTGCTTTCCTGCTTGCTCCCGCAGCCACTGCAAGGGTTCAGAAAGAGCAGGTCCCCAATGCAGAGAGCATGGCCCCAATGCAGAGAGCATGGCTGTGTTGTGTCCCCTGTAGGTATGCAGGTGGCCCAGGGGGCCTGGGACTCCCGTCACATGCCACACGACCCTCTGCCGACTTCACACAAGCAGCAGCCGCAGCTGCCATGGCTGCTGCCGCAGCCACCGCCACCGCCACCGCCACCGCCACCGTGGCTGCCCTGCAGGAGAAGCAGAGCCAGGAGCTGAGCCAGTATGGAGCGGTGAGGTGTCCCTTCGGGGGTCGCGCCATGCCCAGTGCCACGGGACCCGGGCGGCTCCGGGAGGCAGTGGTGCCCCAGCACCTGAGGGAGCAAGGGTCATGGTGTAGGCCTGGCCGGTTGTCAGGGTGGGTGTCCTGCTGCCCGAGCCCTTTGCGGGTGCACCCTGGGCCATGCCTTTTTCTTCTCTTCCCAGATGGGGACCGGACAGACGTTTAACAGCCAGTTTCTGCAGCACGGAGGGCCCCGGGGGCCCAGTGTCCCCCCTGGCATGACCCCTACTGGCATGGGGGGCATGATAGGTCCCTCTACCCTCTCCCCCATGGCCATGAACCCCACCCGGGCAGCTGGCCTGACTCCCCTGTACACAGGGCAGCGCCTGCCCCAGCATGGCTACCCCGGGCCTGCCCAGGCCCAGCCACTGCCCCGACAGGGGGTCAAGAGGACCTACTCCGAGGTGAGAGGTGGCTCCTGTGCCCTGGTGCCATGCTGGGACCAGCTCCTGTGGCAAGGGCTTCCCGGGGCCCTGCTTGCCAGCGCTGTGCCCTTACACCTTCTCTCCCACAGGTGTACCCAGGGCAGCAGTACCTGCAAGGCGGCCAGTACACACCCAGCACTGCCCAGTATGCACCTGGGCCTGGGCAGCCCCCCGCCCCCTCCCCCTCCTACCCCGGGCACAGGCTGCCTCTGCAACAGGGCCTAGGCCAGTCCCTGCCTGTGCCCGGCCCCACGGGACTGCATTACAAGGTAGGGCCGGCTCCCCAGTGCCCTGGGACACCGCAGGGACCTGGAGGCAGTCCTCAAGGGCCGTGGGGCTGGGGAAGGGGGCGAGTGTCCACCAGGGCCCAGCAGTGCATGGGGGCCCCGCAGCGTGCGTGTGCCTCCAGGTGGAACCAGGCCATTCCTTTTTTTTTTTTTTTTTTTTTTTGCGGCACCAGGGATTGAACTCACAACCTCGCGCCTGCCAGGGCAGGCGCTTAAGGCACTGAGCCAAACTCCCAGCCCGGGTTTTTTGTGAGGCAGGGTCGCACTGTGTAGCTCAGGCCGGCCTTGCGCTGGCGTTGTAGCCCAAGCCGGCCTCGAACTCACAACGCTCCGCCTACCTCAGCCTCCCGAGTGCTGGGATTAAAGGCATGCGCCACCACGCCCGGCTGAACCAGGCCATTCTGATGTCCCTTACGGAAACATGTCCCCAATCCCTCGAGTGCTGCAGGGATGCCCCTGGGTGCCGGGGACTACAGAGGCAGCGGGAGGGGAGGCAGAAGTATGAATGGCCAGTCTGCAGCCCTCACCTGCATCCAGCCCTCCCTTTCCTGTGGTTACTTTTTACCTGAGGAGACAGCAGTGTCGCTTGTGGGTTATGTGGGTGTCCAAGAGCGCGGGAGGACACACAGCTCAGCACCCCTGTTGTGCTGGGCCTCTAGGCTCCGGCCCAGGAGACCTGGCCGGGCTGCTAGCTCGGGCCCCAGGTACACTGGCTTCTCTCTTCCACAGCCCACAGAGCAGTTCAATGGCCAGGGCGCCAGCTTCAACGGGGGCAGCGTGAGCTACAGCCAGCCAGGCCTGAGCGGGGTACGGGGAGTGGCTGGGTGGGTGACCAGGGCAGGCGCCCCACCCCGGCCACCATGCCACCCCACTAACTGTGCTCTACCCTACAGCCTGCCCGGTCCATCCCTGGCTACCCCAGTTCCCCACTTCCGGGGAACCCCACGCCACCCATGACGCCCAGCAGCAGTGTCCCCTACATGTCCCCAAGCCAGGAGATCAAGTCTCCCTTCCTGCCTGACCTCAAGCCAGGCCTCAGCACTTTGCACCCCTCGCCCTCTGGTGAGTGTCCGATCTCCAGTGACACTGCAACAAGGTAGGGCAGTCCAGGGTTGGGGGAGCTGCTGGCTCCCGAGAAAAGCCAAGGTTCCTTTCTAAAGACCCCCTCCCCATCTAGAAAAATACCCACCACACACAGAACTAACAATACAGAATAATCGCGGGGGACTTAGACCCCTGAAGCCTCTCCCTGGTTGAAAACCCCTCCTTCCAGGGTGACCACGACAGCAGGAGTGGGGCCCTGAAACCCTCTGAGAGGTACCTAAGGGCAGGCGCCTGCTCACGCCAGCCCCCTTACACACCTTACACCCTTGGGTTGGAAGCCTGCTCGTCACTTTTGGGGGTACGCCGTGGGGGAAACAAGGCAGGGCCCGCCAGGCCCTGTCCCCCGCTCATGCCCAGCGCCTGCCCCTAGGAGGCGGCCCCTGCGACGAGCTGCGGCTGACCTTCCCGGTGCGGGACGGGGTGGTCCTGGAGCCCTTCCGCCTGCAGCACAACCTGGCCGTGAGCAACCACGTCTTCCAGCTGCGTGACTCGGTGTACAAGACCCTGATGCTGCGGTGAGCCAGGCTGGCACCCCGGCAGTCCCCCTCCCGCGCCCCGCCCTGCTCCGCCCCGCCTCGCCCTGCCTTAGCCTCAGCCTCCCCTCGCAGGCCCGACCTAGAGCTGCAGTTCAAGTGCTACCACCACGAGGACCGGCAGATGAACACCAACTGGCCGGCCTCGGTGCAGGTCAGCGTCAATGCCACGCCGCTCTCCATCGAGCGCGGGGACAACAAGACCTCGCACAAGCCGCTCTACCTGAAGCATGTGTGCCAGCCAGGCCGGAACACCATCCAGATCACCGTCACCGCCTGCTGCTGCGTGAGTGTCGCTGAGGGTGTGGGCGGGCATCACACTGCCACTGGCTGCGTGCTGGGTGTGGGCGGGGCCTGGGCGGGTGAGGGGCGGGGCCTGGGTGTGGGCGGGGCCAGAGATGGAGGAGAGCGTCCCATCCCTGGGAGCATTGAGCCACAGGTGATGCCCCCTCAGCAAGAGCCTCCTCTAGGGCTTTGTCCTTGAACCAGTGCATTGCCGCTGCTTCTTACCAACTCTTCCGAGCTGTAGGAATATTCCACTGAGGGGAAATTTCCTGGGTTTGGTGCTCAAGCTAATTACATAAGAGGAACCGAGCCGTGGTAAAAGCTCTGGCCAGGTGTCCTAGGTTGCTCCGGGCCTGATCCCACACGGGCCTGGAGCTGTTTGCGAGCCAGGGGGACCTACGGGCAAGACAATCGGATGCCACCTTCTGTGGGGCCCTTGAGGTTTTAACTCAGACCTGGGGCCCCCAAGGGAATGCTGTGAGCAGGGGGACATCCAGGCAGCTGCAGGTGAGCTCCGGGCGGTGTTGGAGGACCAGCCACGCAAGGGCTATTGGGACAGGTGTGTGGGCAGGAGCCGAGGTGGGGGCCAGCTCACGGGAGAAGGGTAGGAAGCACGCTGGCTATGCGTGAGTGCCGGCTGTGGGGAGCACACCACCCAGCCTCATTGCCGCGTCCCCTGGCCTGAGCCATGTCCCATTGCCTTGCAGTCGCACCTCTTCGTGCTGCAGCTGGTGCACCGCCCCTCCGTGCGCTCCGTGCTCCAGGGCCTCCTGAAGAAGCGCCTGCTGCCGGCTGAGCACTGCATCACCAAGAGTGAGTGTCCCCACCCGGCCTCCCTAGCCAGCAGCCGCCCTGAGCACAGTCAGCACCTGCTCGCCAGCCATTGGCTCTGCGCTGGGGACCTGGTCATAGCCTCTGCGTGTTGTGCCTTCATGCAAGTGCTTTTCCCCGTCCCTGATAGTAAAGCGGAACTTCAGCAGTGGTACCATCCCTGGCACCCCTGGGCCCAACGGCGAGGATGGGGTGGAGCAGACAGCCATCAAGGTATCCCTGAAGTGCCCCATCACCTTCCGAAGGATCCAGCTCCCTGCCCGTGGCCATGACTGTCGCCACATACAGGTGGGTGGTCCAGGGCTTTGCTGGAATCCAGTGCCAAACAATTATCTTAAAACTAGATGGGGTGGCGCATGCCTGTAATCCCAGCACTCAAGAGGCTGAGGCAGGCCAAGGTGGACAACTTAGCAAGACCCCTTGTCAAAGAAAAAAAAATGTCTTGGTGGACACTTCAGCTACTAGAGTGCTAGGCCTGCTTGCTATGGAAACCCTTGAACCTGGCCGCTCCCCTGAGCTTGGGCTTTGTTTTCTTCTAATGATCATTTATTACGTTTTTTACTAGCTATTGCATCTATGAGTTTCCATTTTTTAAAGGTATACAATGTGGGGCTGTGAGAATCTGTCCCTTGGTGGAGAGTCTTGGTGTGGGCCATGATGCCACCACTAACCACACAGTGGTCCCCACCCCGTGCTGGTTTCCTGTCAGTGCAGTCACCCGTTCTCCCTCGGGCCATGGGGTCTTAACAGTTCTGGTGAGGGAAGCTCAGGGTGCCCAGCCCAGATCCACAGAGAGAAGACGGTAGCCACAGAGTCCTGAGCATGCGTGTGACTCCCTGGAAACAGCAAGTGGCCAGACGCCCGGCCTGCCCTGTGCTGAGCACCCCATGTCCCCATCTCTGTCTCTGCAGTGCTTTGACCTGGAATCATACCTGCAGCTCAACTGTGAGCGGGGGACCTGGAGGTGCCCTGTGTGCAAGTGAGTCCCGCCCCGAGCCACGGGGACGCTATGGACGGAACCACAGTGTTGCTGGCTATACAGGAGCGGTGAAGGGTGGCTCAGCTCGGCCCAGGGCAGAGACCTCACATGGGGTGGCCTTCCCCATGGTCACCTCACATGGGGTTGCCTCGCTTAGGGTCACCATGCAGTCCCCTCACATAGTTGACAGGGCTGGGAAACGATAGGCCTGCTCCCAGCACAAGGCAGGCAAGGCCTCTGAACCGAGCTGCCTTTGTCTCCCACAGCAAGACGGCGCTGCTGGAGGGCCTGGAGGTGGACCAGTACATGCTCGGCATCCTCATTTACATCCAAAAGTAAGCTGCTCCTCCTGCCCTGCGGTGTCTGCGACCGCCAGGGGGCATCCTGGGGCAGCTGGGCCAGCTGGCGCCCTGCCGGGCAGGGTGAATGACCCACTGCCCTTGCCCAGCAGCTCCGACTATGAGGAGATCACCATCGACCCCATGTGCAGCTGGAAGCCCGTGCCCGTGAAGCCCGACCTACACATCAAGGAGGAGCCGGACGGGCCCGTGCTGAAGCGCTGCCGCACCGTGAGCCCCGCGCACGTGCTCATGCCCAGCGTGATGGAGATGATTGCTGCCCTGGGTCCCGGCAGCACCCCCTTCGCCCCCCTACAGCCCCCCTCAGGCCCTGCACCCAGCGAGTACCCGGGCCAGGGTGAGTGCGTGCCCAGCCTGGACACTTGGTGACTCCGGGGGCACACCTCATTCTCTCCAAATCAGAGTGCTTGCTCGCAAGAGAATCGGCAGCCATGTGGCTGGTTCGGAAATGTGCCCAGCGACCCCATGGCTGGGACACCTCAGGAGGGAAAAGGCCTGGCTGTGCCCAGGACACAGTTATACCCTCCTGCTGGGCTCAGACTGACCTCCATTGGCCAGCCCTGTCTGGGCGTCCTTTGGGGACCCAGTTGGGTGCATCTGTCGTGGTCTCCCTCTTAGGGCCCGTGCCCTGGTGCTGATGAGACTCAGCCTCTTGGGCATTGAGCGGTGCGCTGCCCACCTCCCCTACCACACCGGCCTCTCCTCTCAGGTTCCAGCTTCCTGGGGCCTGGGCCCTTCCCTGAGTCCTTCACTCCAACTGCGCCCGGCACCCCGAGCCTTGTGGAGTTCACCCCGGGGCCACCCCCCATCTCCTATCAGTCGGACATTCCCAGCAGCCTCCTGACTCCCGAGAAAGCCGTCCCCTGCCTCCCGGGCCAGGTCAGTTCTGCACCGGGCTGGGTGACAGGAGCGGTGCCGGGGGTGGTGGGGAGCTGTTTTGACAAGCCCCTCCTTCCTCAGATGACACCAGCGGGCCACCTGGACCCAGCCCACAATCCTGGGCCCCCGGGGCTGCACACGGCCAACCTTGGGGCGCCCCCCGGCCCCCAGCTGCACCACCCAAACCCTCCCTCCACGTCCCGGCCGCCCCTGGGCCAGGCGAGCTCGGGAACTGTCAGTGAGCTGGCCTTCAACCCAGCCACAGGCGTGATGGGGGCCCCCAGCATTGCTGGGCCCAGTGAGGCCCCGGAACCAGCTCTGGACGTGAGTACTGGGCCCAGGGAGCAGCGGGGCGCCCCTGGAGCTGGCGTGTCCCACGTCCCCCGGGTCTGCCGTGCTCTGTGGAAGGGAAGATGCTGAGCCAGGGGAGCCAGCCGGGGTTCTTCCTGCGGGTTGGGTCCGGGGCGTGCATGGTGGCGTGCGGCCTGCCATGGCAGTGGGACAGTACCCCATGCAATGCGGAGTGGCAGAGAAGCCCTGGATAGAGGCTCTCAGCTCAGCCCTGTCCCACCGCGGTGCCACGAGGCTGGCGCACGTCCTGCTCACCAAGGCCTTGCAGGAAGGGCCAGAAGGAGCACCCGGCGCGGGACCCAGGGGCTGAGTCCACCACCTGCATTAGCCCCGGGGGCTGCTTGAGGACCCCTTTCAGGCCTATGCACCCCCAGGGCTGTCCTGGGGTGCCCTGGCTCCTGGTAGGGTACAGCCACGCATGGGGAGCTGTCTGGACTACACACCACCTTGCAGCCCAGCACCAGCGCTGTGTGTCACTGGAGCGGTGCTGCCTGGCACCCTGGGCTGGGGTGGGCAGGGACAGGGCCCCTAGCCAGTCGGGATGCTGACTCACTCGTTCTATCCCCAGCTGCTCCCGGAGCTCACCAACCCCGACGAGCTGCTGTCCTACCTGGGCCCCCCCGACCTCCCCACCAACAGCAATGACGACCTGCTCTCCCTCTTTGAGAACAACTGAGCCCACGTGAGCCCCAGCCTGCGGGGACACCCAGAGATGTCACCACAGCCGGCCCCCAGCCCTGCAGGACACTGGCAACCCTCTCCGGGCCCCACCACACACTGGCCAGAGCACCCCACGCTGGGTCCTGGGCCCAGGCACCTGCCCAACCTGCCCCCCGGGCACCTTGTCCTGCCCTGCTTGCCCCACCCGCCTGCTCCCCACCTATCCCATGTCCCTGGAAGAGCCAGTGCCCATGGGGCCGCCCGGCCAGCGTGCGCTGTGGCCTCTAAAGCACAACGATGTACATAGTGTAGCGTGTCAGCAGTGTGTCCCCACTGCCCGGGCCCTGGGCCTTCGGCCCCTTCCCCTGGGGACAGCTGGGCAGCCAGCGGGGAGGGGACTGAACTCTGGCGGAGGGGCTCTCGGACTCAGCTCCATGTACAGATTCTCCAGTGGGCTGTTCTCCCATTCCCCGTCTTCTGTGAAAGTGAAGAGTTAGTGAGCTGTGTTTTTTAAACCACCTCTCGTCTCCGCCTGTGACCCACACCCGGGCGGCAGGAGGGCGCTGCCGCCTCTGCCGGGGCAGGGCCCATCGTGTCTCCCGTCTGTGCGATCTCTATTAAAGGACTCCCTCCTGGTGGAGCTGGCCGTCCCTCCTTTGTGCTGGGGGCTGGGGCCCCCCTTGGGGACCAGGTCCCACCCATGGGTGGTTCTGGGGGCCCTGCGTGGAACTCTGCTGTGCCCGGCCCTATCCCAACCCTCCCCACCCCTGGTAAATTTCCTTCTCCCTGGAATTTTCCAAGTTGGCTTCAGCTGCAGGGCTGTTTTGCCAAGTATTGTAGGCTTGCCTGAGAGACATTTGCCACCATGTCACCTTCCTGGGTGTGCCCCTAGGTGGGGAGCAAGCTGTCCCTTGGGAGGTACCAGCCCAGCCAGGGGCCTGTCCAGGCCTGGCTCTGTCTCCCAGAGGCCTCTGCTGGCTGCCTCGGGAAGGTGCACAGGTGCCACCCAGCCACATCTGGGGCGTCAGGGCTGGTGTCCTTGTGCTGCCTGCAGGGGGCGCCTGTCTGGGACCTAGCTGGAGGGGTGGGAAGGAAGGAGACACCCTGCACTTCCTCTTCCCTAAGGACCTGTGTTGCCAGGGTTTTTGTTTTTGGTACCAGAAACTGAACTCAGGACCTCACGCTAGCCAGGCAGGCACTGTGCTGCTGAACTACATCCCCAGCTCCAGGTTTTGTTGTTTTGAAACAGGTCCTCGCTATAGTTTAGGCTGGCCTCGGTCCTGCAGTGATCCTCCTGCCTCAGCCTCCCATGTGCTGGGTTTAGTCCTGCATTCCCAGTGCTAGTTCTGGGGTCCAGGGAATAGAGGTGAAGAAAAGCAAGGGGCCAGCGGTACATGGGTGCTCAGCAGAGTGAGGTGCACGGCGTCTGATTCCTGGCACTGGTGCCCCCACCACCACCTGCCTTCCTGTGGCATCAGTGAGGGGGCCTCTGAGGAGCCCCACACATGACGGCACTCCTTTGCCCAGCAGTGTGAGCAGGCAGCAGAGACCAGCTACATGATGGGCAGCGCAGACACTGCTCCGTGGCTCAGGGCTGTTTCTGTGGTGCCCACAGCCTTGCCAGCGGGTGGGACAGTGGCACTAGCAGGGCCACGAGGCCCTGGCCCTAGGGCAGCGGCTATGTGTGCCGAGAGCCACCGAACTACGCAGAGGTGCCTGGGACCCAAGTGCACGTAACACTGCACTAGCACCAGACATGCAGGCCTCCTGGACAGAGCGCAGCTCAAACTATGTGAGAGAGACTGATGTCCTGCCCACCTGGGCCGGGACTAGCAGTCTACAGCAGCCAGCCAGCGGCGAGTCCCAAAGGCAGAAACACTGCCAGTGACCCCAAAGCCTAGAAACAAGACAAACCCAAAACTACTAAAAGAAAAATAAGAGAACAGAAATGGAGAAAAAAGTTATGAGAATTGGTGCAAGAAATATTGGTTGGTTGGGTTTTGTTTTGTTTTGCTTTTGGAGACAGGGTCTTACTATGCAGCCCAGGCTGACCTTAAACTCTGGGCAGTCCTCCTGCCTCAGCCTCCTGAGTGCTGGGATTACAGGAATTTGCCACTGCGCTCAGCTATTATGGGCTGGCTTTTTTTTTTTTTTTTTTTTTTTTTTGCAGCACCGGGGATCAAACTCACAGACTCACGCCTGCCAGACAGGCGCTTAAGTCACTGAGCCAAACTCCCGGCCCTGGTTTTTTGAGGCAGGGTCATACTGTGTAGCTCAGGCTGGCCTTGCGCTCGCGTTGTAGCCCAAACTGTCCTTGAACTCACAATGCTCCACCTACCTCAGCCTCCTGAGTGCTGGATTAAAGGCGTGCACCACCACGCCCGGCTTGCTTTCCAGGTTTTTGAGCCAGGGTCCCCCACGTAGTTGAGGCTGGCCTTGCACCCACCGCACAGCAGCCACGTGGTGAGATGGAGACCACACGGTAGGTTCTGTCTCAAAAAAAACATGAACTCTGAATAATGGAGACTGAGGCAAAGTGTGCGCAGCACAGAGACCGGAGCCCCGGGGTGCAACCCACACAGCCGGCCAGGAGCTCCGAGTCCGGGCTGTGCATCACCGCCCCCTGGCCGCCTTTTGGTGCAGGAGGCTGGGGGCTGAGGCCTGCACAGCCCTGTGCATGTGCCTCTGCTGCTGCCTCCCAACCCCTGCTGGCAAGAAAGTGCTGCTGCCTCCCAACCCCTGCTGGCAAGAAAGTGCTGCTGCCTAGCAATTGGGGTCCTTGGGGACCCTGGCGCTGTCCCTCCTAGTTCCTCTGCTCTCCTTGCCTGCGCCTAGGGAGAGCCACGGCCCCAGGGGCGGCTGCACAGGTCACCACTTCCCCGCCGTGCAGCTGTTGTCCTCACAGGCCCTGTCCTCGGGCCCCACCCCAGGGGACAAACCCAGAGCCCAGTGTGAGCCAGGCCAGTGCTGCGCTGCTGAACTACAGATACACCCCAAATATATATAGTGGAGGCTGGATCTGATAGACCAGCCCTGTGATCCCAGCACTCTAAGAGGATGAGGCAGGAAGATCTCAAGTTTGAGCCCAGCCTAGGCAATTAGTAACTTAGTGAAACCCACTAAGTAAAAAAGGGCCAGGAAGGGCTGGGAGTTTGGCTCAGTGGTTTAAGCACCTGTCTGGCAGGCGTGACGTCCTGAGTTTGATCCCTAGTGCCACAAAAATAAATACATAAATAAAAGTAAATAAATAAATAAATAAAAAGGGCCAGGAATGTAACTCAGTGTAAAGGCCCTGCCACCCCTAGTATGGCAGCAAATAGGACAGAAAAATGAATATTAATGAACACTCCGCATTGGTGGTGGGAATTTTTACCCTTTTTTGAGACAGTCTCCTATGTACTCCAAACTGGCCTCGAATTCATGGCACTCCTGCCTCAGCCTCCTGGGGTGCTGGAATTGCAGGCATGTGCCACCATGCAGGCTTTCTGGTGGGGATGTTAATGGTGAAGTACCATGGGAAATTGCAGCGAGGGTTCCCAAAATATAAACAGAATAGCCCTAGGACCAGGTGTCCCTGCGAGGCAGCTCTACACCAGGCCCTGGGCACCTGTGTCCCGGCTTCCCAGGTCTCAGGTTTTCCTGCCACCTTTCCCATAAGCACTTGGGGGAAGGTATTGGAGAAAGCTGGTGTGTCACCCAACTGTCCCCATGGGCAGCAGCAAGGGCATGGCTAACCCCTACATCCCTTTTTGTGAACTTCTTTTTTTGGTCAGCACCGGGGATCAAACTCACAACCTCACACCTGCCAAGCAGATACTTAAGCACCTGAGCCAAACTCCCAGTCCTGGTTTTTTGAGGCAGGGTAGCACTATGTAGTTCAGGCTGGCCTTGCTCTCACGTTGTAGGCTGAGCCGGCCTTGAACTCACAACGTTTCTCCTACCTCAGCCTCCCGGGATTAAACGCATGTGCCACCACGCCCGGCTGGCCTGGACTTCTTTAAAAAGTTATTTTTTTTTTTCAACCCTGTGGGTTGAACTCAGGGCCCTTGAACCAAGCTACACCCACAGCCCATTATTATTTTTTATTTTGAGATACTCTTCTTAAGTCACCATGTTGTTCAGGTTGAGCTTGAACGTTCCATCCTCCTGCCTCAGCTTCCCAGAGTGCTGGAATTATATGGTGTGGCACCACATTCGGCTACTGTCACCATCACGTAGATGTTTTTGGGGACTGCAGAGGGAAGCCAGAACCTGATGCATGCACTGCAGCACTGTCTGGTACCATGGACAGAACCCAGACACATGTACTGTACCACTGAGCTCTATCCCCAGTCTTTATATTTTATTTATTTATTTTTTCTTGTTTTTGTTGTTCTCAGACAGGATCTCCCTGTGCATCCCATACTGGCCCAGAACAAGGTGATCCTCCTGTCTTAGCCTCCTGAGTGCTGGAATTACAGGCATGTACCACCACACTGGGTTGGAAATTCCCTTTTTCCAGCTGGAATGGGAGGCAAAACATGGAGAGCAGCAGGTCCCAGGGCCTGAGGCACAAGGCAGAGGAAGGCCTGTGGATCCGCCCCGACCCTGCCCTGACGCTGAGGTAGCACAGCAGTGGGGCCTCCCCAGAGAGGCGGGCTCTGCCTGGCTTGTTTTTCTTTCTTTCTTTTTTTTTTTTTGTGGCACCGGGGATTGAACTCACAACCTTGTGCCTGCCTGACAGGCGCATAAACCGCTGAGCCAAACTCCCGGCCCTGGTTTTTTGAGGCAGGGTCACACTGGGTAGCTCAGGCTGGCCTCGCGCTCATGTTGTAGCCCAAGCCGGACTCGAACTCACAATGCTCCTCCTTCCTCAGCCTCCCAGTGCTGGGATTAAAGGCGTGCGCCACCACACCCGGCTTCTGCCTGGCTTATTATCAGTTCACTTTCTTTTCAGGGGTGCAGACTCAGCCCACGTCACCCTGGCTCACTCTGCCTCCTTCCTGCAGTTCCCTGGGGCAATGTAGGCTTGGGTGAGGAGCCCAGCTTCATCTCAGGGGGCTGGGTGTGCACACGTGCACATGCGTGTGTGTGTGTGTGTGTGTGTGTGCATGTGCGCATTACTGGGGATCAACGCAGGGATGCTCTTCCACTGAGCTACATCCCCAGCCCTTTTGACTGATTGACTGGTTAATTGATTGATTTTGGTACCAGGAATCTAACTCGGGGCCTTGCACTTGCCAGGTGGGCACTGTGCTGCTGAGTTACATCCTGGCCCGCCCTTTTGATTTATTTAGAGACAGCATCTAAGTTCCCAAACTGGGCTCGAAATTGCAATCCTACTGCTTCAGCCTCCCCAAATCGTGGGACTAATGTGTACATACCATCACTGGTACAGTTTTTGAATCAGGACAGACAGGCATGCACCCCGTCCTACCAGAGGTGTTGGAATCCTGACCCTCAGGAAGCCAGATGCAGGAGGTCCTGTGGTTTGTGCCCTGTGGTGTTTTTATATAGAAAGACTAATTATTTTATTATATGTTAGCTACTGAAGCCATAATTTAAAAGCTTTAACTTATTAAAGCTACAGTTTAAAAACCTTCTCCTTTCCTGAGCTTTACATTTAGCTTCAGATCATATTAGGCTCTTTATAAATACAGCAACTTTGAAAAGTTTTTTTTGAGATAGGATCTCCCTAGGTAGCCCAGGGTGGCCTCAAACTCACAGGGATCCTCCTGCCTCAGCCTCCTGAGTGCTGGGCTTATAGGCATGTGTTACCATGCTGGGCTTTGACATCTTTCAATACATCTTCAAATGTTTTAAATTACATCTGTCAGTGTAATTCCTTTTATTATTGCTTTTTGTGGTACTGGGGATTGAACACAAGGCCTTTGCACTGAGCTGCATTCCCAGTCTTCTTTCTACATTTAAGATAGGGTCTACCTAAGTGGCTAAACTGTGGAGGCTGAACTGGAACTTGGCCATTCTCCTGCTTCAGCCTCCCAGAGTGCTGGCATTCTTTTAAAACATCGCTATGGGGAGGGAATGCAAGTAGATTTCCATTTGGGATGGTGAAATTTTAAAAAATTCTATTGTAGATGATGTTAGAGCAACTTTGAATTGACTAAAAATTATTAGTATTTTTATTTATTTATTTATTTATTGTACTGGGGTTCCAACTCAGGACCTCACACTTGCCAGTCAGGCATTTTTTTTTTTTCGTGGCACCGGGGATTGAACTCACAACCTCACGCCTGTTAGACAAGCACTTAAGCCACTGAGCCAAACTCCCAACCCTAGTTTTTTTTTTTTTTTTTTTTTTTTTTTCAGCACTGGGGATTGAACTCACAACCTTGCGCTTGCCAGGGCAGGCACTTAAGCCGCTGAGCCAAACTCCCCAACCCTGGTTTTTTTTGAGGCAGGGTTGCACTGTGTAGCTCAGGCCGGCCTTGCGCTCGCGTTGTAGCCCAAGCTGGCCTAGAACTCACAATGCTCCTCCTACCTCAGCCTCCCGAGTGCTGGGATTAAAGGCGTGCGCCACCACGCCCGGCTCCGACCCTAGTTTTTTGAGGCGGGGTCGCACTGTGTAGCTTAGGCTGGCCTCGCGCTCACATTGTAGCCCAAGCCGGCCTCGAACTCACAATGCTCCTCCTACCTCTCAGCCTCCCAGTGCTGGGATTAAAGGCGTGCACCACCATGCCCGGCTTCCAGCCCTATTTTGATTTTTGTTGTTGTTGTTGTTGTTTGTTTTTGGTACTGGGAATAGAACTCAGGACCTCATGCTTGCCACGCATCTATTTTGATATTTTGAGACACAGTCTTGCTAGGAAGTTCATGCTGGCCTCAAAGTCAATGGGGATGCTCCTGCCTCAGCTTCCAGAGTGCTAGGATTATAGATGTGCATGACATCTGGCTTTTGAATTCGTTTACACTTCCTGAGTCTGGGTCACTTAGGTATAATCATGTGATGATGTGATACTTATTTGAGTTTTGGTTATTACACATGGCTTTCTGATTGTTCGTTCTCCTCCACCACCCTTTCACGTCCTTCTTTCTGCAGGACAGACAGGGTGTCGTGATTGCCTGCAGCAAGGCCTCTGCTGCTGAGCCATGCTCCCAGCCCAAGCCCAGAATTATGTTTCCCTGTCACCATCCACTTGTGGGGCTTCTGCTTTTAGCAGCACTTAGCAGCAGACTTTTGTTTTGTTGAGAAAGGGTCTTGCTGTTACTTCAGGCTGGCCTTGAACTCACAGCAATTCTCCTGCCTCAGCCTCCTGTTTTTTTTTTTTTTTATTGAACTCACAACCTCACGGCTGCCAGACAGGTGCTTAAGCCACTGAGCCAAACTCCCGGCCCTAGGATTTTTGAGGCAGGGTCGCACTCTGTAGCTCTCGCAGGCCTTGCGCTCGCGTTGCAGCCCAAGTCGGCCGAGAACTCAACGCTTGTCCTACCTCAGCCTCCCGAGTGCTAGGATTAAAGGCGGCGGGGGGGGGGGGGCATGCATGCCTTTAATCCTAGCACTTGGGAGGCTGAGGTAGGAGGAGCGTTGTGAGTTCGCGGCCGGCTTGGGCTGCAACGCGAGCACAAGGCCTGCGAGAGCTACAGAGTGCGACCCTACTTCAAAAAACCAGGGCCGGGAGTTGGGCTCTATGGCTTAAGCACCTGCCTGACAGGCGCGAAGTTGTGAGTTCAATTCCAGGTGAGGCAAAAAAAAAAATAAATAAATAAATAAATAAATAAATAAAAATAAAGGCGTGCGCCACCACACTGGGCAACTTAGCCGACTTTTGAGTTCTAACATCAAAGCACAGGGACCAGGGGCCTCTGATGGCCTAGGTGCTGTTAGAGACCTGGGAGCCCAAGGATGCTTCTGGCTTCTCAGAGGGGCTGAAGGGTGGCTCTGCTGGTGACAGAAGGGATCTGTGGAGGGCAGGAGTCATGCAGAAGGTGGCAGGGGTGGTGGCAAAGATGAAAAATCCAGTGTGGCAGACGTGAAGTCACCCAGATGGACAGCAGGCAGGGTCGGTCACACAAGACCCCTCCAGGGTTTGTCAGGGAGTTGCCCAGTGGCATGGTCCCCAGTGAATGGAGCGGGCTGCACACCGAGGGTGCAGGAGGGACCCAACACAAACATGATCGAATGTGTAAGGCAAGGGGCTATGGTACACACCTGTAATCCCAGCACTGGGGAAGCTGAGGCAGGAAGAACCCTGCGAGTTTGAGGGCAGACAAACCCCACTATAATTTCCTAACCTGTGCAGTTCCTGCAGGGAGAGAGTTGGAGGCTGGACAATGGCCTCCTCTGCGGTGTCACTTCTTAGTTGCGCCTCTCCACACCCCTGCTCTGCTTTGGCAGGTTAAGAAATGCGTTTTGGAGACGTGAAGCAGCATTCTGAACGCGGCTCCCCACCGAGGCTCTTAACCAAGCCTTCTCAAGGGTGCACTTTAATACAAGCATAGTGAGACACTGCCCAAAGGGTTTCGCCTAGAGATCAGCAGCGTCTACCCGAGGAGAGCGGTGTGCGGGGCGCGGGGTGGGGATGAAAAACGGAAACTCTGAGAGGGCAGAAACGCGCGCGGTGTCCCCGCAGGTGCGGCCCGGCGAGCGCCTGCTCAGTGGCTTCGTCCTGGAGAAATCGCGAAGAGTGTGCAGGATATTTTGGGAAAGTAGGGCATTTTGAGACCATTTCATAACCGGGGTGGGGCGGGGATCCTCACTGCGGCCTCGTCCTGGGGCGGCCACGCGGGCTGCGGGACCGGGGTGGATGCGGGGCCCGACCCCGCCCGCCGACGCCGTCAGCACTTCCGCAGCGGCGCGCGGCCTCGGGTGCGGGGCCCGCTCGACCTTGACAGCGGCGCGACCTTGAGGCCTGCGGCCGCCTCAGTAGACCCCTGTGTATAATGGGACGAGTGGACCCCACGCGGGGCAGAGCACCAGCCCCGGCCGCTCTGCGGCCTCGCCCCGCGCGCCCCGCCACCCTCCCCGGATCGGTGCGTACCCTCCCCCACGGGCCTCGCCGCCGCCCTGCGGCCACGGCCCCGCGCCCAGCGCCGCAGCCACCGCGACGGATCCCGCGGGCGGGAACCTGTCTCCGAGAGCTAGGGCGCACGCGCGCACCCCCGCCCCGCCCCCACCGTGCTAGCCTCTGTCCATAGGCCAGATGCACCGTCACTCCGGCCAGATCACGATTGCGATTGGTCAATTCCGAGGCGCGCGACCGGGCTGTAGGCGGAACCTGGAATCGTTATAAAAGAAGCGGGGGTCCGGGTCCGCGCCGCTTTGCAGACGCCGCTATCCTCCAGTTTAGTTGTTCTCTGTCAACCATGGTCAACCCCACCGTGTTCTTCGACATTGCCGCCGACGGCGAGCCCTTGGGCCGCGTCTCCTTCGAGGTTGGGCCCGCGACGGCGCGGCAGGGTGGGGTCCGGGGAGCCGGCTGCGGACGGGACGGGCGTAGGCGCCTCGAGGGCCTGGGCGCTGGCCGACCCTCCCGAGGAGCGGGCTAGCGCGGGCAGTGGCGGCGCCATTTCCTGACGAGGGGCCATTTTGGGAGGCCGGCGAGGCGCGAGCGGAGGCCGAGCGCGGACAAAGGCGGGCGGGGCGGCGGTTGGGGGAGGGGGCCGCGGCCCCGCTGTCGCCCCGCGGCCCACGTGGCCGCGCCCTGGCCGGGCGCACGTGCTCGGACCGCGCTCCCGCCCTGCTGCCGCGCCCGGGTCGCGGTAGCCGGAAGCTGGGCCGGAGGCCTGGGCTGGGCAGGAGGGCGTCCGCGGCGGCGCGACCGCCTCTCCGGATGCGTTAAGATGGGGAAAGCTGTCTAAGAGAAGGCCCCGGATGTCCCTCCGCGCCACCCCCCAGCAGGGACGGGGAGGCGCCCGCACCCACTCCGCGTCCTCCCCGCACCCGTGCCCGAGGCCACAGCGGAGTTCCCCGAGGTGTGGGTGGCCACTCAGATCCAAAGTCAGAATCTTAAGCAGCCTGGCAGGGTTTTTATTCTTTTGCAAAGTTAAAATACTAGATTGTGTTCCATTTACCCCTAAACGAGCAGGCATTAAGGTGTAGTGAAACTAGCGGTGGCTTAGTGTGTTTAGTCTCTGAAACCACTTCTCAAGAGCCACTAGTGTTGACATCGCACGATCTCGTTCCTGCCATGCTTCTCTTCCGTGTGGGTTTCTTGGGGTCAAGCGATTTCCCTGTCACCCGCGGCACCTGGCGCATGGAAGGGACCGGGCACGTGTGGAGCAACGGTAGATCCTAATCGTCCCCAGCCGTAGTTGATCAGTGACAAGGCCGTGGTGGAAACTTGGCCTTGGGTGACAGACGAGGCCGTGGGGTGGCATCAGGTGAGCCAGAGCGGAGTGGGGAGGTGCGGGTGGGAAGAGCTCCAGGTTCCAGGCTTAACAAACGAAGCTGTACGTTCCTATAGACAGGTACAGAGATACTGCTAGTTGATGTGATCCCATGTGGTGTATTTACACAAAGCACTCGATAAAAACCAGGCTGGGAAGGGCGCATAGCTGATTCCAGGGTTGTAGAGGCCCCTTCCTTCTGTAGTGTACTTTGAAGATACACCACAAACCAGCCGTTAAGTTTTTGCCCCGCTGGTAGATTAGGGGCCTGGAAACCAAAGTGACTGGGTCGTCATAACGTGTGCTGGCAGGTTGGTTGGAGGTGGCAGGTGGCATCCTCAGTGCCAGTGACAGGTGGATAACTTTGTCCTTAGGTTGCTGCCCCATGGGTGAGGTACATTTGAGAAGCTGTAGATCTGTCCCCAAGTAGGTGTGATGCATTAGAGGTTCTGAGTCACTTTTTAGGAGTCTCTCACTATTCAAGTCATTGCTGGTGCTGGATTTTTGGCACAGCTTCAGGTCTCATGTTTCTCAACCCAAGTTCTCAGGCCCTTAGTGCTGTCAGGAGCAGTTCTTATTTGGGATTGAGAGTCATGTCTGGAGAAACATTCTCCTATAGTGAGGAAACAAATTTATAATTTAGAAACCTCTAAGGACATGGGCGCTGAGCAGAAAAACATGTACTCCTGTGGTATGAAGTGTCATTTTTCTCTTACAGCTGTATGCAGACAAAGTTCCAAAGACAGCAGGTTGGTTCCATTTTTTGAGTTTAACAAATGCATTCCAAATACGAGTTTTTATGTGTGTGTGTAATATTTATACTTTTTTTTTTAACAGAAAACTTTCGTGCTCTGAGCACTGGAGAGAAAGGATTTGGTTATAAGGGTTCCTGCTTTCACCGAATTATTCCAGGATTTATGTGCCAGGTATGAAATGAACTGTGATTCACTGGGGTTGTTCACTTAGTTAGGAATCGGGTCAGTATTTCAGGATGCACCTGGCTGTGTGTCATTTCATTTCTACTCATCCCTCCTGCAGCTTCAGCTTGTAGACTGGCATGCTTTCTTTTATTTTTTCTTCTTCTTCTTTTTTTTTTTCCTTCGGCACGGGGGATCAAACTCACAGCTTCACACCTGCCAGATAGGCACTTAAGCCACTGAGTCAAACTCCCAGCCCTAGTTTTTTTAAGGCAGGGTCGCACTATGTATCTCAGGCCGGCCTTGCGCTTGCGTTGTAGCCCAGGCCAGCCTTGAACTCACAATGCTCCACCTACCTCAGCCTCCCAAGTGCTGGGATTAAAGACGTGCTCCACCATACCTGGCTAGATTGGCATGCTTTCTGATTGTGTTGCCTGAAGTGACAGTTTCCTGTCCTGTTTGCAGGGTGGTGACTTCACACGCCACAATGGCACCGGCGGCAAGTCCATCTATGGGGAGAAATTCGATGACGAAAACTTCATCCTGAAGCACACAGGTCCTGGCATCTTGTCCATGGCAAATGCTGGGCCAAACACAAATGGTTCTCAGTTTTTCATCTGCACTGCCAAGACCGAGTGGTAAGTATGGAGCCCGGGCAGCACATCCCGGAGGTGTGGGCGAGGAGCATGCGCAGGGACGACTTTAGCCGGCATGGTAACCGAAAGCACGATCCCTGGGGCCACTGGGCACTTAGGCCGGGAGGTTCGCGAGTGCATCCTCGTGTAACTTGTGAGATGGCTTACAGTAAAGTTCACATCTTACTACTTGAGAAAGTCAGCTAGGGGCCGACTGTCCATGGCGGTCTGGCTTGGCCGGGGGTTGGGGGGTGCCCTGCTCCCCCAAGTGTGGCCAGGGCTCATGCCTGTGCTTCCAGGTTGGACGGCAAGCACGTGGTCTTCGGGAAGGTGAAAGAAGGCATGAACACCGTGGAGGCCATGGAGCGCTTCGGGTCCAGGAATGGCAAGACCAGCAAGAAGATCACCATCACCGACTGTGGACAGCTCTAATGCGTGTGACTCGTGTGTATCGCGACCACCAGACCATTCCTCTAGCTCAGGAGAGCACCCTGTGCCCCACCTACTCAAAACGCCCCATCATCTCTGCTCTTACTGCAGTTCTTTGGGTTCCGTATTTTCCTTGCTCCCCTCCAAAAGTAGCTGGATTGCAGAGTTAAGTTTATGGTTATGAATAAAAACTAAATAATGGTTGCCTCATGTTGTTTGGGTTAGTGATGTAGGAGACATTACTAAGATAGCTATGCATGGAATGGTTTGGTTTTTTTGCCTTTCCTAACCCAAGATATCTTGGTTCCCTGGGTGTGGCAAGGTGAGTGGGGAACGGGGGTGCTGGGCAGGGCTGCCTCGGCCACCCTGACTGAGAGCTGTGTGAGGAGTTAGCAGATGCCGCCTGGGGGCTGGGGCACTGGGCGATACTGTCCCCTGTGGGCTTGTAAATGTCTAGCCTTGGTTATTGGGGGGGTGGTCCTATTACAAAATCTAGGGGGTTTAGGTGCTATCTTTGGGTTAGGAACATGGAACTGGAATTCCCCATGGTTTGAAGCACTGTTCAGAGAGGGACATTTCCAGTACAGGGATCTAGGGGCTACTGGTCAGACTTAAGGTCCCTCGCCTGTAGGGCACCTGGCAGGGTGGTGGGCAGTCAGGCGTAAGGTACTGCTCACAGAAATACCACCCTTAACCTGGTCAGTCTACGCTGACCGGGGCCGGGTTGACATTGGTGCCTGGAGGTGGGGCCAGGACTTGCTTAGAAGGGTGGCCAAGCTGGGGTGATGTCAGGGTACCAAGTGAGGGTGCTTTGGGGCTTCCCTTAGTGAATGGTAGACACAGGTGTGTTCTCCAGGTTTTTGGGGTGGTCCTGGGGATTGAAGCCATGACTTGTGCGTTGAGTGACACCCCTGGCCTCGTGTGTGCTGGAAGCTGCTGTACTGTGTGTCTTGATCCTCCTGCCCCTTTTCCCAGTGACACACTGCCCTCCTGGGTCACGTGTTCCTCTTCCCTCACTAGGGATGACTTATATTTGTGCTCAGCCTCTAGCACCTGTGTTCCCTAGTTTTCAAAAAGCAAGCAAGGAAGGGCACAACTGCCCCTCCCTGGGAGGACTGGAAGGTGGGTTTGCCTGGTATCTCCCAGCACTCCCTGATCTGTGAGAACCATAAAATCTACAGTACGAACGACCTGGTCCCTAGAATGGGTTGTTTAGAATTAGCTTGATATCTATGTAATGTAAAATTGCAAGGGCTTCGAATATTTGTCTCCCTACAGGGCTGGGAGCCACCTCAGGTTAACACGTTACCCTGGGCAGGTGGAGGGAGGGAGAAGCAGCACCCCAACTGGCTCGGCCAGGTACTGCGAATGGGAGCTCTGCAGGCGCGTGCTGCAGTCCATCTTGGGACAGGCATGCTGTAACCCGCCAGTTCTGCGGCTATAGTCCTTTCCTCTGGGCTGTGTGGGCTCAGGCTGTCACTGTTCTTTGGAGCAGAATGAGGTGTGTCAGTTCAGACCCAAACCCATCTGATGAAGATGCAGGTGGAGCCAGGTCTGGTGCACATGCCTGTGATCTCAGGACTTGGGAGGCTGAGGCAGGAGGATCGCTGAGTTGAAAGACTAAGTCTAAACTACAGGGTGAGGCCCTGTCTCACAAAAACAAGACCTAGCTATGCTTTCTCTGCCCAGGGCTGGGAGTTTGGCTCAGCAGCTTAAGCACCTGCCTGGCAGGTGCAAGGTTGTGAGTTTGATCCCAGTGCCACAAAAAAAAAAGTTTGAGTACACTTTCTCTGCCAGTTCATACTCCACACCAGCACAGTTCTTTGCCTGAGTGAGGCGCTCTGCTGACCCAGCACCATCCCCAGCTGCCTCACCCATCAGGATGCAGTTTGCCCTCTGGTCCTGCCTGGCCCCCTTCCCTCCTGCTCCATGCCTGCCTGAGCCACCCAAATCTGATTTTCTACCCCTGTGAAGTGAGACCTACTCGGGAGGCTGATGAGATAAACCCATGCCAGCCACACAGATGTCCACGGCCCTGGGTGCGCAAGCCTCTTCCGCTGTGGGACAGCGACCCTGCAATCCTGATCCCTTCCTGCATAGAGGTGGGGCATTGCTGGCCAGGCTGCCCAGGTCGCTCGGGAAGCTGACAGTGAGTCTCCAGAGACCTCAGCACAGTCCCCACTGTGTGCAAGGAGCGCATTTGATAAGCCCGGCATGGTGGCACATGCCTTTAATCCCAGCACTCGGGAGGCTGAGGTAGGAGGAGCCTTGTGAGTTCGAGGCTGGCTTGGGCTACAACACGAGCGCAAGGCCGGCCTGAGCTACATAGTGCGACCCTGCCTCAAAAAACCAGGGCTGGGAGTTTGTCTCAGTGGCTTCAGCGCCTGCCCTGGCAGGCACGAGGTTGTGAGTTCAACCCCCAGTGCCGCAAAAAAAACCAAACCAAACAAACAAAAACAAAACAAAACAAAAAAAAACCGCGTTTGATGCTCTCCTGTAAACTAGCGATGCTGACCAGGGCTACAGGGCGATCACCAAGGGCAGGAGCGGCGGGAACTGCTACTGTGCTGCTTGCGTAGTTTTGGCTGGGAAGCAGTATGGGGAAAATGTAAGAAAAACTAAAATTGACAAAGATTTATCAATTAGCTTGCTCTTTTTGTCATTTGGAAAAAAGACTAATGTTCAATATTCAATTTTATTATGTAATGTATTCATCCAGGTCATGAAATACCAGTGGGAAAATAGTGTGGGAGCCCAGTTAGTACACTTCCAATCTCATTTGTCCATAGAATGAATTATTTTTCTTTGGGTTTTATTTTGTTTTTGTACTAGGAATCAAACTCAGGACCTCACATTTGCCAGGCAGGTACTGTGCCGATGAGCTCTATTCTCAACCCCCTTTTTTTTTTTTCCAGCACCGGGGATTGAACTCACAGCCTCACACCTGCCGAACAGGCACTTAAGCCACTGAGCCAAACTCCTGGCCCTAGTTTTTGGAGGCAGGGTTGCACTACATTATGTAGCTCAGGCTGGCCTTGCACTCGTGTTGTAGTCCAAGTCAGCCTCGAACTCAACAATGCTCCACCTACCTGAGCCTCCCAAGTACTGGAATTAAATGTGTGCACCACCACGCCCGGCTTAATTTGGAGTTTTCTAAATGCAGCATTTGGATCTGGGGGACAAGACTGAGCTAACACAGCTAGCTGCCAGGCACCCTGATTGTAACACAGCTGTGTTCTGCCCGATTGCACATCCCCCAGGAATGGGGTGCTTCTTGTGAGTGCTGTGATGCACTTCCTGTCTGGGGATACAGAAGCCACCTTGATGTCCTCACAGCCACCACTGCCCTCCCCGCCCCCCCGTGCACACTGCCCGCTCACTCGGGATGGCAGCTGGCCCAGGGAGCACTGCCCCACTGCCTCCCACCCTGGGATGGATCTGGGGACTGAGCTGTCTCCCCAGCCCTTAGTTTTTGAGATGGGGTCTCACTAAGTCACTGAGTGACCCAAGCTTTCGATCTTCCTGCCTCAGCTAGCGTGCAGGGATTGTGGGGTGCACCGCCACACCCAGCTCACATCCTGCGTCTTGCCTTTAACATGCTTGTGTTGTCGCTATTCCAGCACTACAGGCTTTGCTTAGAAATGCTGACTGAGCTGGGCGCAGCAGCACACATTTCTTTTTTTTTTTTTGCGGCACCGGGGATTGAACTCACAACCTCACACCTGCCAGAGCAGGCGCTTAAGGTACTGAGCCAAACTCCCGGCCCTAAGCAGCACACATTTCTAACCCTAGCACTCGGGAGACTGAAGCAGAATGATCACCAGGAGTTCAAGTTCAGGCTGGGCTACATGGCAAGACCCTGTCTCAAAAAAAAAAAAAAA
>RJWM01024606.1:0-30506 GCA_004363535.1 Dasyprocta punctata | reverse complement strand
GCGACACACACAGCTGGCCTGGGCCTGGGGCTCTGGGCTGGGCACAGCACCACTCCGCTTGCCGCTGGGTGCAGACCTCCAAGCCAGGCCTTGTCGTGGGTTATACCCAGACAGTCCCCAAAGCCTGCGGCGCGCCCAGGTGAGCTTTGGGAGAAGGCAGCTGACGATGGGGTGTGAGGTGCATCGGATGGACCTACTGAGGGGTTCACAGCCGACTGTGCTTTTGGGAGGCGGAGCCTGTTCCGGAGGTGCCCATGGGGGTGTGGCCTGGAAGGATCCAGCTCCCTCCGCGCTAGCTGCTTCCTGTCCGCCGCGCCGTGAGCGCCCTCCTCCGCCAGGCCCCTCCGCCCTGCCTTGTGCCAGCCGACTGTGAACAGAAACCTCACAGGCTTGAGCCAAAATAAACCTCTCCTCCCTTAAACTGGGAGTCGGGCGCTGTGTCCCGGAGATGAGACGGTGACTGAGACGCCCGCACTGCGCACCTGGGCCTGCGCGGCCTCCTGCCCCGGCCGTGCACGGTCCGAGGTGCCCGAGACAGCACAGGCGCTGGGGCAGGTGGCCAGCCCTGGAAGCCCACTCTGCCCCGCGCCAGCGCGACGCTTGACTCCGCCTCGGGTCTCCCCTGTGTAAAAGGGGCCCACAGAGGCAGGACGTGGGGCTGCTCACCTGTAACCTCAGCACTTGGGAGGGTGAGGTGGGAGGATCGCCATGAGTTCCAGGCCAGCCTGCACTGCATAGCCAGACCTGCCTCAAAAGCGGGGGTGGCTGACAATAACCCCGCGCTCAGACCCCTCTCCTGAGTATGGCACAGACGTCACCACCCAGCGTGCTGCACACAGTGGACACTCAATACATGCCGATAACTACTGTGCATACTAAATGCTTCTCAAAACAATAGGTAAATAGAAAAAGGCCACCAGCCAGGGCTTCCAAGTGGGCGAGCGCTGGCAGGCCGTGTGAGTTGGGCTAGTCGGGCCTTTGGCTGTGGCCGGGTGCTCCTTCAGTGGCGGGGACTGCCCACGAGGGCGGAGGGAGGATGTCACCAGTGTGAGGTCACCCGAAGGAGGCGTCGAGCCCCTGTGAGGTCTCCTGGGTGTCTGCGAGCTGAGGCCCCTCTGCGGTAGCTTCGGAAACAGATGAACGTCAGGGTCCCCGAGTCCCCGGTCCTTCTGCATCCCGGCAGCAGGACAGGCTACAGCCCCGGTCACCAGCAGGGCAGGCGGGAGGCAGAGGACCAGCACCCCGGCCCCCGGCTGAGTCCTTGCCTGCCCCGCCCAGGCTGGCTGAGTCGTCCGCCGTGGACAACACGCAGGTTGGATTTGGGGGGGGCGGCGGGTCCCAGGCCAGGTGCGGGCTGGGTTCCGGTTGCTTTTCCCAGGTTGAAAGTCTCCGTGGCACCCACAGGGCCCTCCTACCAGAGACGCGTGGCACAGGCCGATGTGTGGGTGCCCCAGGTGCAGGGTGAGGAGGGGGGACTTGGGGAGGTGACACGATCAGGAGCGTGCGTGGGTCCTGGGGTGGGGTTAGCACCCTTACAAGAGGAGCCCCGGAGAGCGCCCTGCCTCTTCCTCCAGGCTGTGGGCAGAGAGCGGGTCCTGCCTGGACACGGGACACCAGCACTGGCCTCGGCCCTTGGCCCGCGGGGGGTGAAGAAGGGCGACCCGGGGCTGCGAGCCGCCACCACCGGGCTTGGCTGAGACCCTCGGGACCGTCACACACAGACCCCCAGGAGGCGTCATTCGCCTCAGTGTTTTGTCAGCTCCACCTGAACTTAGTGGTTGGATTTTCTTTTCTTTTTTCTTTTTTTGAGACAGGAGCTCGCTAGGCAGCCCAGGCTGGCTTTGAACTCTTGGGGACCTTCTTGCTTCAGCCTCCTGTGTGCTGGGATGACAGGGGGCCCCTGGCAGGGGTTTGTTTAACAGAGAAGCCCTGGGCATCTTCCCCGCAGCGAGGCCGTAACCCGGTCACCCAGGGCCCGGTCCTGATCTAGAAGAGACTCAGTGTCGGGAGACGCCACCCGGGGGAGCATCTCAGGGAGCCCCAGAGAGATGGGGACGGCGGGCAGCGCCCACTGGGACCCGGCAGGCGGCTCGCTGTCCAGCGGAGGCGCCCGGGAGGGGCAGGGATGCAGGAAGCAGTGTCAGGTTTCGATATCCAGAGGAACCGCAGGTGGACTTAGGGGCCGGGCGAAAGCGGCACTCAGCAAGGGCGACAGTGGTGGTCTACGGCGCGGAGGCTGCTGCGTGGGGCCGTCACCCGGGAGCAGGAAGGTGAAGTGGGGGCCAGCAGCGAGACCTGAGCGGGGTGTGCTGGAGAGAGGGCCTCAGTGCTGACGCGCCTGTCCCACGCCCGACTGCACGGGACGGAGCCCTGTACCCCTGCTCTCCTAGGCTCAGTGACCTGGTGAGACTGTGGGAAGAAGTTAGAAAGTACACTCATAAATGTAAGGGGAAAAAGCTGGGCGTGGTGGCGTATGCCTGTCATCCCAGCACTCGGGAGGCTGAGGCAGGAGGATCACTGCCTGTTCAAGGGCAGCTTGGGCTACACAGTGAGCTCAAAACCAACCTGAACTATGCAGTGAGACCCTGTCTCAAAAAAAAAAAAAAAAAAAAAATCAGCCAGGCGTGGTGGTGCACGCCTTTAATCCCAGCACTCGGGAGGCTGAGGTAGGAGGAACATTGTGAGTTCAAGGCCAGCTTGGGCTACAACGCGAGTACAAGTCCGGCCTGAGCTACATAGTGTGACCCTGCCTCAAAAAACCAGGGCTGGGAGTTTGGCTCACTGGCTTAAGCTCCTGCCTGGCAGACGCGAGGTTGTGAGTTTGATCCCCCGTGCTGCAAGAAAAAAAAAAAAAATCAAAGCTGTCAATCTGGCCCAGGGCACCCAGGGCTCACCGTGACAGCTGTGGGTGCTGGGTTAGGGGTGACTCTTTTTTATCTCCCTCTCTTATTATGCTTTTCATTTTCAGAATATTTTGTAGTGAGCATATGTTGCTCTCTCACTGAGAAAAATAGTTATTTCACAATAAATAAATAACACTTCAAGGAAAAGCGGCGCTGACTAGGGTTGTGAAATCCTGTGGCTGGGTGCTTGGCCACGTGCAGAGTTCCGGGTCCCTGGATGCTCAATGGCGCTGCGGGACGCGTCCTGGAAAGGTCAGCTGAGACGGGTAAATTTACAAACACCGACAATAAAAATGAAACGGCACAGACACGCGCGCGCGGAGGAGAGCGGCCAGCACGGTGCCGGTGCCATGCCGCGCTCTCCACGGGCCGGGCACAAATCTGACCTGCATGGGTTAAGAGGACAGGGCCGGATTAGTAGCAGAATTTACGGATGGGGAAACTGAGGCCCGGAGGCGGCTCCTGACGTTCGCCCCCTGCAGCAGCTCCTGACACGCCACGCCCCCCTGGGGTCCGCCTTATTGAAAGACGCTGAGAGGTCACGTGGCGGCCCAGACCCTCAGCCCGGGCTCTGACCCTGGTGGCCGCTCCCCTCTGGTCACGGATCTCTGCCCCAGCCAGCTGTGGAGTGGCCCAGCCTGGCCCTTGCCCTGGCCCGGATGCCCTCGCTGCCCCCGCCCAGGAGGCAGGAGCGGCTGGGCAGGGTGCCAGGGCACGAGGGGCTGGCCGTCTCCCCTGCCCGCTGGGGACCTAGGCTCTCCGCAGCCGGGGAGGTCGCCACCTCCCGGCCGGCCGCCGCATTGCCCCAGCGAGGCAGGGCTCTCAGGAACACGGCCGCCGGCTCGGCAGGGGCCTGGGGACAGGTCAGGCGCGGGCACGGCCCCAGCTCTCTTCAGCAGCCCGGCTCAGGCCCTGACCTGTGGGGTGGTGCGGGGGGCAGTCCATCGCCTGTGGCGGCCTGGGCATCCATGCAGCTGCCCAGCTCAGGGGCTTTAAATGCTCCCTCGCTCTGGGAGGACAGGGGGCCCCTGGCCGCGCAGCCCCTGCCTGGTCCCCGCTGGAGCAGGGCTTCCCCAGGCGGGGAGGACCAGCACCCCGCTCGCCAGCCCGACTGATGCCCCAGGCCCTGTCCCGGCTTAGTTGGGCTGTGACTTTGCCACGCAGAGACCCCGACTGGATCCCTTGACCAGATTCGGACGGGGACACCACCGCGGCTCCAGCCTCCTGGAGGGCGCTGAGGGCCAGCAGGCCAGCAGGTGCTCAGCCACTCAGGGCCCCTGACCCGTGGACAGTGGACCTGCAGGGTCCCTCCCTCCCTCTCTCTCTCTCTCCCTCTCTCTCTCTGTCTCCTTCTCTGTTTCTCTGTCTGTGTCTCTTCTCTTCCCCGCTCTCTGTCTCCGCCTCTTTCTCCCTCTCCCCCTTCTCCTCCCTCTCTCTTCCTTTCTCTCTGCCTCTGTCTCTCTGCCTCTGTCTCTCTGTCTCTGTCTCTCTGTCTCTGTTTTTCTCTCTGTCTCAGTCTCTGTCTCTCTGTCCCTCTCTTTCTGCTCTGTCTCTCTGTCTCTCCCTCTTCCTGTCTCAGTCTCTGTCTCCCTCTCCCTCTCTCCTGGCTGTCATGGTTACGCACCTCTTCCTTGGTCCCTGCCCTTCCTCCACGCCGGTTCCACCTCGAAGCAGCTGCCGTGGACAGAACTGTGAGTTGAAATCCGCCCTCCTCAAGTCCTGGGTGACCAGGACTTTGTCCCAGCCGCAGGACAGCGGCCAAGCCTGACCGCATATAAAACATATAGTCAAGGTGCGTGTGAGTAACAAAACCTTCCTTATTTTTGTGTTTTAACTCATTTTAAATTATTTCACTAAATGACCCGAGAAGCCCAGGTTTAGTAAATCAGCGAGCCTGCGTGTCACTCGGCAGTGGTCAGCAGCGGTCCTTGCACACGCGTGTGCAGCGTCAGATCCACGCAGGTTTCAGGAGGCGGGGCGAGCCCAGGCCACACCCTCCCCGTGCAGTGCTCTGCTGTCCCCGCCGCAGCCTGCGCTCCAGCACTGCACAGCCGGGTCACAAACATCGCTGAAAACCGCATGCTAGCGCTAAGAGTTTACCAGCGAGTGAACTGCATTAGCAGATGCCCAGGGCTTGCCAGGAAAACAGGCATCACAAGGAGGAGGAGGAGGGGGAGGGGAGGAGAGGGGAGGAGGGGGAGGGGAGGAGGGGGAGGAGAAGGGAGGGAACAAAGTGCTGCTTCCTTGGGGCAGGGTCACCAGCTGTCCAGCTCTGTAGGGCGGGGTCTGATCCTGCCGCAGGGAAGCTCACCCCTTGCACCCCACCCCCCACGCTGTTAGCCCAGCACAAGACCATCACACTGATAACCCCCCTGCACCCCACTGCCTCTCTAACCCAAGTCCTGGAGCAGCCGTGGCCACTGGGAACCTCCGTGGAAGGTGTGGGCTCTGGAGAGGTGTGCAGGGCACTGCTCTCTGAGTGGCCCACCAGCTTCAGACCCTGGACCCCGACGTACTAGCAGGGTGACCTTGAGTGACTTCCCTAACCTCTCTGACCCTTGTCTATTGCACAGCTTTAATCACAGAATCCTAATTAAAATGTTCTATATCTGCCTGGTCACATATCTGGGCGCTCGTCCACCTGCCCATCCAGCCGGCCAGCTGGCCAGCATCTACCCGCTCATCCATCTACACCCTCACCTGTTCATCCACCTGTCCAGCCATCCATCGACTCATTCATCCAGCGCCCATGCGTCCATCCCTCCACCCATCTCATTCTTGAATGTGTAGAAGATAGAGCCCCACACACAGTGTCATTAACAACACTTTCCTATTTCAGAAGTGTAAACTGACTTCTAGGAAGGGAGAGGGCAAGTCCTGCCTCCCCAGCCCTCCTGGAGCCCCAGGAGAGAGCGTGGCAGCACCGGCAGGACCCCCGATTCCCCAGACCCCCGGCCCTGGAGGAGCCTCCATCTCGCCGCTCGCCAGGGCTCTGCTCCGCACGGTCCTGCTCCACCTCCCCGCTGCTGCTGGCTGTAACGCCGAGCCCAGCAGCTGGGCCCACTGTTCCTAGAAGCCGCGAGGCCCCATTGCTGGATGCAGTTAAGCAGATGCTATGACCCTGAGGAGCCATGCCCCCCTCTCTGGGGCTGGGTGAGCCCCTGCACTGCGGGGTGCTCTGCGGTGTCCCCGGTCTCAACCCACCAGGGGTGGGCAGTGACGACCCAGAGAGCCTTTGCATGTCACCAAAGGCCCCTGGGACAAAACTGTCCCAAACCCGACTTCTGGACTAAGGGAGATTCAGGGTCCCTTCTATCGTGAAATTCTATGACTTACCCCACCCCTGGGGACCACCCCTCCCTGCCCCCTCTGTTCACAGCACAACCTTTCGGTTGCTATGGAAACCCAGGATCTTCCTTCTCCTCTGCCCATCTCAGATGCAACCTCTCCACCAGCAAACCCCAGGCGGGGCGGGGGGCACTGACTGCGCAGCCCTCTGCTGCTGACCTAGCGCTGCTCGGGGCTGGGGGGGAGATGCCGCACAAAGTCCGCCGGCCCTTGGAGCTGTGTCCCTCTGCAGAGGAGGCCGGGGTGTGGGTGACACCGAGCTGAGCCTGGAAGAGAGAGCTGGGGCGGAGGCCACACGTGTGTCGTGGCCCAGGGGACAGGAGAGGCCGGGCCACAAGTCTCTGAGCCGCCTTGGGGTCAGTTCCTGGGGGGTTCAGGGAGGAGGAGGGTAGCCCTGGAGACCAACAGGGCTGTGGGGACTGCAGGGCACAGCTGGAGGGTGGGTCTGGGCCCTGGGGACTGCAGGAGGATTCCTGGCCTTAGACAGACAGAAGGGCAAGGGAGACGGGGTGGAGCCAAATCTCCTGGGGCAGGACCCTGCAGGAGAGGGGCCGCGTCTGGGCAGGGCTCGTGGGGCAGAGAAGGGGTTCAGTCGGGCCACCTCTGTCTTTCCACCACCTTCGCCATCTGGCCAAAGTCCCCTGGACACCACTTGGTGGTCAGGACTGGAGCAGCGCCCAGGGCGCTGGCAAAGCCACCCTGGGAGGAAGTCCCCGGGCGCGGGAGGGAAATACATGTCCGTCCGCGTGAGGAGTGCTGTTCAGGGAAAGACCCAGGATTCGGCCTCAGCTCAGCTCCCAGGCGCCGGGGAGGAGACCCCTCCACATTCTCGGTTTCCTCCTGAGTGAGCTGGGACGGGCAGCACGGGACTGCAGTTCCGGTGTCCAGGGTGGCAGGCCCGCGTCCTCCCCGCTGCAGCGCCCCTGCCGGGACAGGGGGAGCAGGGGCCGCAGAGGGCGTGCTGGCCGCCCGCCGAGTTCTATGCTCTGTGGCTCTGTGACCTGCTGCGTTCGGACGTGGGGCCTGGGCGGCCAGGAGCCGACCGCCTGTCCCCACCCCGCCAGCTCGGGACTGTCACGCAGCCCAGCATGCGCTGCTCCAAGCCCCTGTGGGGACAGGATGCAGGCACCACTCACAGGAAGGGGCCGGAGGCCACAGGGCTGTGCCTGCCCGGCAGGGGGAGAAGCGCCGGCCAAGCGACAGGTGAGGTGGCAGGTGGCGGCTGAGCGGGGCGTCAGTCTGGGAAGCAGTGAGTAGCTCATTACCAGGCAGTGCTGGGCCCGGCCGGGAGCTCAGCCCTGCCTGGTACCCGGGCCAGGGAGCGGGGTCAGGGGCCTGTGGCCGTGTGCAGCTGAGGGGCCGCCCTCGGGTGGCCTTGGTCTCACGCCCTGTGGGGAATCAGCGCCCACCGCTGCCCAGTGGCTGAGTCTGGGGAGCCACGGACGGTCCCGTGCGGTTCCTGCCTTGCACGGCCTGGCGGACTGAGGTCCTGGGGCTGTCAGTGAGGAAGCGGTTCGGGCGGTGCTGGAGGCGGCCGAGCCTGGAGTCCGCAGGGTGCGCTGTGCTCAGGACTCAGGGAGAGTGAGGCTACTGTTGCCGGCAGGACAGGCAAGAGCGGCAGGGAGGTCAGGGCAGGCTTTCGCGCTGTCCGGACCTTCAACTGATTGGACGTGGCCCCCTGCCCCGGGTGGGGGCTGCGTGCTTCCGTCAGAGTCTGCAGTTTAAGTTTTAATCCCACAGTGCCTCAGAAACATCCAGGGTAATGCTTGACAACGTGTGGGTGCCGTGGCCTGGTCACACTGACACACAAAATTAAGCATTACAGTGCCCAATAAATATTTGTTGATTGACTAAATGAACTGTCCCAGGGCCTGATTCTGGTAGATTCTTCATGACTCCTCATGGGCGGGCACAGGGCAGACAGGCGACGTTCATGCCGCCCAAGGGTGGCCTGTGCCCCCCCGCCCTGCAGAGCCCTCCCCGGAATCCCTGGCTGGTCCCTGCTCCCCGTGGTCACGTCACCTGTGATCACAACACCCCTGTCTCTCTTCTGCATGGAGGACCGTCTTCCGGGCTGCGACCCAGAGCTTGCCCCATCTCTGCTGGGCCATGTGCCCAAGGGGAGGGACCCCGCAGAGGTCTGAGAGCCCGCTGAGCCATGGCATCTGCGGAGCCCTCCGCCGGGTCCCGTGCTGGCAGCGTCCATTCCCAGGAACCGCCCAGGAGGGCCTGAGACATCTGTGGAGCGGACACGGCAGTGACGTCTCTGCACACTGTGACCCCACGCACCGCAGGACCGCACGGCCACCCAGTTCTGCTGGCGCCCCCTGGTTAGTGCCCCTTTCCCAACAGCAGGGCTGGGACCAGCCGGGCTTGCTGGGATGATTCGAACCCAGAGGCTAAAAACGACCTCACCTGCCAGGTGCAGTGGCAGGTGCCTGTGGTCCCAGCTGTGAGGAGGCAGGGGCAGGGGACCCCTCAAGCCCAGGGGCTCGGTCCCAGCCTGGGCGACACCCTGAGATTCTGTAAATAGGTGAGGGACCAGAGCAGCCCTCCCCTGCCCCCACCACTGGCTTCCTCCTGCGAGCACTGCGGGAGCCTCGGCACTCCCAGATGCACAGAGAGGTTGAGCGGCCTGCGGGGCAGCTCTGGGGTGGACACAGCAGCCAGAGCCAGGCTCCCGTCCTGTCCGGGCTCGGCCCCTGGGCCTGGCCCTGTGTGCCCGCCTGCAGCTCCAGGTCCCTCCTGTCACGCTGCGGGGAGGCGGCCCCTGAGGACCGTTCGCCTGCGTCGCCTTTCAGCTGGGTCTGCCCCGGCCACGGCTGTGGGCTCCGCCCTCTGCCACCCTCCCTGGGGAAGGCTGCAGGGTCAGGACTCTGGCTGGCTCCCACTCTGCCTGCTGCACCCAGGGCTGTGCTGGAAGTTTCTGGAAGGAGGTTTGTGGCAGTCACGGAGGACACACGTGGAGGCACAGGGCGGAGGGCCAGGCTGCCCGCCGGCTCTTGCTTATCTCACAGGACCCTGCCGAGGCGAAGCCCCTGTTTGGTTTTTTTTAGATAGTAAAATCCAACAGAACAGAACATAACAAAGTCAATCAAAACAAAGCGGTAGAACTGTGTCTTGTTATATCTTGTTGTTTTCAAAATAGCTGACCATTCCATCAGGTATAGTAAAATCAAACCAAAAGCAAAACACAATAAAACCAATAAAAACCGAATATGAAATAAAGCAAAAAAAAGTTAATCAGAATAAAGCAAAACAGTGAGAACAATATTGGGCCTCAAAGACAAGACAGAAGGGAATCCCCCATATTTGCCGCATTGCATACTGTCATCTTCCCAAGAGATGCTCAGGCTGCCAGCCCCAGGCCTGCAAAATCAACCGAACAATACAAGCACTTAGTTGCTTCATGTACCTTAGTTGCTATCAACTTAGCTGGTCCTCGGAATCAGCAGGCTGCTTACAGGGCGGTTGGAGGGGAGGATGTCTTTGATTCTTAGCCCACGCGCTGGTAGGACTAAGGGAAGCACCTCTTTCTCTTCCTGGAGTCCACGCTGGTTGTGAGCACTCACCGGAAAGGAAGGCTAGTTGTCTCGAAGCACCTCTTTCTTTCTTTCTTTCTTTCTTTCTTTCTTTTCTTTTCTTTTGCAGCACTGGGGATCAAACTCACAACCTCATAACTACCAGACAGGCGCTTAAGGCACTGAGCCAAATTCCCGGCCCTAGTTTTTTTTTTTTTTCCCCCGGCACCAGGGATTGAACTCACAACCTCGTGCCTGTCAGACAGGTGCTTAAGTCACTGAGCCAAATTCCCAGCCCTGGTTTTTTGAGGCAGGGTCACACTGTGTAGCTCAGGCCGGCCTTGCACTCGCGTTGTAGCCCAAGCCGGCCTCGAACTCACAACACTCCTCCTACCTCAGCCTCCCGAGTGCTGGGATTAACCAGCCCTAGTTTTTTGAGGCAGGGTCGCACTATGTACCTCAGGCAGGCCTTGCGCTTGAGTTGTAGCCCAAGCTGGCCTCAGACTCACAATGCTTCTCCTGCCTCAGCCTCCCGAGTGCTGGGATTAAAGACGTGTGCCACCACGCCTGGCTGAAGCCCCTGTTTCTAACGAGGTCCTGTGTGCAGGTGGGGACGTGGCTTCCGGGGTCCGACTCTGCCCTCGTGGGCACCGCCGTGAGCAGCTGCAGGTGGAGCAGAGATCGGAGTGTGCACATCTAGAGCGTGGCCAAGAGGGTCTCATCACGGGGGAAAGTCGTGTCCCCTGTGGCAGAGCTGAGCGAGGTAGGTGGCTTCTCCGCTGACCCCCTGGGCCGGGCACCGTCACGCTTCCCGTGCGTTTTGACCGACGTGTGTCACCGTGGGGCACTGTGTGGCATTATTCACCTGGTCTGTGCTTCACTGCGGGACGCCCGGGGCGAGGGGCAGTCTGCTGGGTTGGGCACCCGGCCGGCTGTCGCGGTGCTGTTCAGGTGCTTGCCTAAGTGCTCCTCGCTCTGCGACTTGCTCTGCTTCTCTTAAAACCTTTGTCAAGGTATAACCGAGGTACGGAGCCCTGCTGGCGTTCCAGGTCTGTGGTTTGGTGAATTCGGGTGCACGTGAGGGAGATGCCTCCACCGTACCAAGGGGGAGCCGGGTCTCGGGAAGACTGGCGCCTTGAGTACACTAAGAGTACAGATTGGGGGACCAACGACCACTGACCTGTGTCACACAGCTGACGGTGAGGAAGCCCTGCCCGGCGCTTTCGTGAAAAAAATTATTTTTAACATTTTATTCTAGGACACATGAAATGTACACCAACGCTGACAGAGCAGCACAATCACTCCGCACAGGCGTCGCCTGCTTCAACCTCTGCATTCTGCTCATTTCAACCACTTGCAATTACTTTAGTTTCTGAAAACGTAATTTTCATTTTTTGTTATTGGGAATTGAACTCAGGACCTTGTACTTGCCGGGCAGGTGCTGTGCCACTGAGCTGTATCTCTGGCCCTGAAAATCTTTTTTTTTTTTTTTTTTTGAGATAAGGTCTTGCTGTGTGGCCTAAGGCTGGCCTTGAACTTGTGGCAATCCTCCTGCCTCGGCCTCCAAGTGCTGGGATGACAGATGTGCACCACCATGCCTTGCTATTTTCTGAAACCCTTTATCCCAGAGGTGTGCGCCTCTGTGGATAAGTCATTTTAGTGTTTCCTGGCTGCTAAAACCTTTTCCTAACACAATCGTCAATACTTCCTTCACGTCACCTGATGCCCAACTTGTGTTCAAATTTCTCCAGGTGTCTGATGATGTTTTCCCATGATTCCTTGAAGTCAGGCTCCAGTCCGGCTCCCCCTGCACACCCCGTGCTGTCTGTCTGTCTGGCACGCGCCCTCCCCTTGCTGCTGTCGCAGAGCAGCCGTCCGTGCCCTGGATCCCCGCTGTCCATCTAGCTCATGACTGCAGCTGCCCGTGTGCCCCTCCTGGGCGCCTGCGCGCACACACAGCATGGGGACGCTTCAGAGAAGGACCTGGGTCCTGCCAGCCGGACAGCGAGTGCAGAGGGGGCCTCGGCCGGGACCTGGCCACCCTCAGTCCCTGCACTCTGTCCCCAGCGGCCCCGACTCGGTAATTACCTCTGCCTCGCCGCGGTCCCTGCCTGGCTAGCGGCAGCCTCGTCCTATTAATACCGCGCTCCTGGGGAGCCAGTGCACAGCTCCACCACTCCCGCTGCCCTCTGGGGAGGCAGGGACAGTGCAGCGCTCTTTGTCCAAGGAGAAGTCACAGCTCACCCAGAGTCGCCTCGCTGGGCCGGGGCTCGGGTCTTCACACGGGAGCCGAGGTCGGGTGCGCTCCGTCGGGGGCCCTGTCCCGCTGTGGCCCAGGTGTGAGAACGCAGCACCACCAGCACACGGCCAGGCCTGTCACTCCCACTGCCGTGGCCACTGTGGCCATCAGAGGCAGTGCCCAGTTGTCATAAGAGAGGCCGGAAGTACGCGTGGCCGCAGCACAGCCAGGCCGCACTGCCGAGGTCACCTTTGCTGGACGGCAGACGGCTTCCCCCTCAGAGGAGCGTGACATCGGAAGGCTGGTGTCTGGATGCCAAGGGCACGCTCCCCACGCTGTGCAGGTCCCTCGCACACACTGTGCAATTTAAATTTGTAAGAGAGGAGGAAAACAGCCACCCATCAGCACCCTAAATGGATTAGAGTCTCACAAACTCAGGAGCACAAGGAAGTGGAAACCGGGTCAGAGCCTTGAGAGGCAGCACTGGAGCAGAGGCAGGAGGCCAACTAAACTGGTGGTGATTTGAGAACAGCGGCCTCGCAAACCAGCAGGCGCGGCCAGGGAGGACTGGGCACCCCGGCCCCCAGGGTCCATGGGGACTCCTCCTGGGGCTCCTTTCTAACACAAATCCTAACTGGGAGATGGGCGTGTGCTCTTCCAGGGCCAGCTGAGGTGCCCAGGCGCCCTCTGATTTGGGTCCACTGGCCCCTGGGACCTCAGTGTCGGGTGGGTGTCCCCCTCCAGTCAGAGGAAGGGAGGGTTGGGAAGACAGGATGCAGGAGTCGCCCAGGCCAGGCACAGCCCAATCCCATTGGATAGTTTGAGTCACATGAGTCTCCTGCTGGCAAAGCAGGCTGGGAAATGGAGACAGCCTGTATTCCTGGGAGTAAAGAGATAATTTGACGAGTGACTCCCCAGTGTCTTCCACAAGTTCTATTCCATCTTTCACCTTTAGAAATGCCTCTCTAACTTAACGAATTAAATTTCGTAAGCCTCTCATGTGGTTCATTGACACCCACAACATTTCCACGTTCAGGGGCTCGGGGCTGTAACTCAGTGGTGGAGTGCCTGCCTGGCGTGTGAAGGCTCTGAGTTCAACCTCCGTGCCCCCCCATTTATATATTCGAGGTGGACAAGAAGCATTTTGGGGGATTCAACTGAGTGTTAGTGTTTGCTGTAAGGAAAGGAGCAAGTTAAAGAGTAGGAGTCCACGCCCATCAGCAGGCCGCCCCGCAGGGCAAGTGGCACAGCAGGCTGCCACCAGGGCACCCCCCGCAAGCTCTGAGCTGGCTCTGCGTTTTGCTTCGCCTTGGTACGGGGCAGCAGAGGCACAGACAACTGGCCTGATCCTGGGTGAGGACAGCGCCTGAGGAGAGAAAACCAGGCTAACTGAGCTAAACCAAATGATACAAACACGAACGACCAGCCTAGAAAAGAACTAGAGTCCATTAAAAAGTACCAGCCACAGATTTGGGAGATGAAAATTCTGTGGAAAGCATGGGCAGCCGAAGGAACCAGCGTGCGGCAGGGCTGAGAATCAGAGGTCAGGGTTGCTGTCAGTGCCCTGTTAGTGGGAGGCACCTTAAAAACAACAAGGGAACATGAATAACGGATCAGACAGCTCCCAGCTGGCGCAAAGACTATCTACGTTTACTTAGAATCAGTAAAGACAGCGCTAGCAGCATAAAAAAAGATTTACTGAAATAATAGCAAAAAACTTTCCAAATAAGGGAAAAGAGTTTAACATGTGGAGAAATGAGGCATACAGAACCCCGAGTAGCCGTGATCAGAGAAGAACTCCGTGACACAGCACAGCAAGAGAGCTCAGAGGTCCTGCACAAGAACGGAGTTCTAAAAGCTGTCAGAGGAAAGCAACAAATCAAAACAAGTAAACAAACCAACAAACTGAATCACTTATAAAGGTAAAACCATTCGAATTACAGACTTCTCAACACAGACCTTGAAGGTCAGGAGGGTTGGAGTGAAGTGTTTCAAGCTCTGGAAGAAAACATTTTCCAACCCAGACTGATATATCCTGCAAAACTGTCCTTCAAAATCGATGGAGAAATAAGATATTTCCTTGATAAAGAGAACCTAAAAAAATTCATGAACACAAAATCAACACCCCCCCCCAAAAATTCTCCAAGATATCCCAGAAAGAGATAATGAAGCAAATAATGACAAAAGGCCTAATAGAGTGTGTGCACCAGGTAGGGTGAGCATTAAGTAGAAGGCAAAGAAAGGGAATCAGCAATAGGAAAATAAGGCAATGGCAAGAAGTCCATACCTTTCAGTAATACCTCTCAGGGTGAGTGGCCTCAGCTCCCCAGTCAAAGGACCACAGACTGGCAGAATGGATCCAGAAACAAAATCCAGCAGTATGCTATACACAAGAAACACACTTTTATTTTTATTTTTAAAAAATCCATTTTATTTCAAGGAAAAAAAAGAAGAAAGAAAAAAGAAAGGAAAAGAAAAAAAGGAAAAAAAGAAAAAAGAGAACAAAAGGAAAATAAAAAGAAACACATTTAACCCAAAAGGAAATTCACATGCTAAGAATTAAAGGATGAAAAACAATATTCCATACAGTGGGAACCTGGAAAAAAAACCTAGGTATCCTATTTTCAAAGTACATTTCAAATCAAAACTGATCAGAATGAGCAAGGAAGGTCTCTACAGATTGGCTAAGGTAACAACTCAGCAGGAAGCGGTAACAGTGATTAACACACGTGCTGAATGCTGACACACTCAGCTTCATAAAGCAAGTACTACTGGACGTGAAAGATCAGATGAACACAAGCCCAGTTACTGTGGGGGATTCCCAACACCCCACTGTCACAAACAGATCAACTGGAGAGAAGTGATTATAATCCAGCAAGGACAGTGCATCTAAAGGTGTACCTTAATTTAGTATCACTGTCTTACGTGTTTTACATGGCTTTTGGGCTGTTTGTCTGATTGCTAATTTGTGTGAATGATAATTAACTTTATAAGGACTTGTAAGATAAACAAATGAATCTGATGCTGGCTAAAAAGGGAGGTGGGGGATCAGGAAAAGGGAATCGAGATGTGTTAGGTGTATGACCCAATTTGCCACAATGAATGTAATCATTATGTACTGTAAATGTATACTAATAATAATTTAAAAGTTAAAAAATACATCAGCTAGATAAAAAGTCAAAGAAATATCAAGAGTTGAGTACAACCTTCAAACAAGTGGACTTGATAGATATCTACAGACTTCCACCCAATAACAACAGAAAACACACTTACCTCAGAAGCACATGAAATCTTCTCTAAAGTAGATCACATCCTATCTAATAAAGCATGCTTCAGTAAGTGCAAAAGAATTGAAATTATACCATGCATATTATTGGATCATAGTGCAGTGAAACTAGAAATTAATGGTAAAACATAAAAATTATTTTTTAGACATAGAAACTATGAAAATATATGGAAATTAAACAAGACACTTTTCAATAATCAATGGTTACAAAAGAAATCAAGATAAAAATAAAGACAATTCCTAAAACTAAACAATAACAATTACAGAGCTTATGAGACACAGGGAAAGCAGACACAAGGTGGGGAGGTTTATAGCTGTAAATGCTATATCACGAAACCAGAGTAAGTCCCTGTAAATAACCTAATGAGGCACCTAAGCCTCCTAGAATAAGGAGAACAATTCAAACTCAAAGTTAATACAGGGAAGGAAATTATAAAACTCAGCAGAAATTCATAAATGTGAGACTAAAAAATAGTACAAAAAATCAGTGAATTGAAGAGCTTGTTCTTCAAAAGAATAAACAAAATAACAAACCCTTAGCCAATCTTACCAAAAAAAGGGAAGAAAAGACCTAAATCAATTCAATTAAAAATGAAAAAATCCAGGTGTGGTGGCACACACCTGTAATTCCAGCATTTGGTAGGCTGAGGCTGGAGGATTGCTGTGACTTTGAGGCCAGCCTGGGCTACACAGTGAGTCTTGGGTTACATGGGGGGCGGGAACAGAGGGAGAGAGAGAGACCGAAGGAGAGAGACAGAGAGAGAGAGAGAGGGAGAGGGAGGCAGGGAGAGAGGGAAGTGAAATCACAATGGACACAGATGAAATTTTAAAAATTATTAGCAACTACTTTGCAAATCTGTACACCAATAAACTGGAGAATTTAGAACAAGTGAATAGATTCCTAGATGCATATGAATTACTGAAATGGAACCAAGGAGATCCTAAAACCCTGTTATCCAATAGCAGGCGTTGAAATTGAAACAATTAAAAACAAACAAACAAACAACCAACTAAGAAAAGCCTAGGTCTGGGTGGATTCACTGCCGAATTCTACAAGAACTTCAGGGAAGATAAAACACTAATACTCCTAAACCTTTAATGAAATTGAAAGGGAAGCAGTATTCCCAAAGTCATTCCTGGAAGCTAGTATAACCCTGATTCTAAAACCAAACAAAGATCCAACCCAAAAACAGCAACAAAGAAAGAACTATTGGCCAATCTCTTTAATGACTATTAGGTGAAAAAGTTCTCAGCAAGATACTGGCAAACAGAATGCAATAAATCATTAAAAAGATCGTGCACCACAATAGAGTAGGCGTCATCCTAGGATGCGAGGATAGTTCAGCATACACAAATCAATAAACGTAATTCACCACATAAAAAGAAACAAGGACAAAAATCACATGAACATTTCAATAGACACAGAAAAGGCCTTTGACCAAATCCAGCATGCATTCCTGATAAGAACCCTGAAGATAATAGGTATAGAAGGACCTTATCTCAATCCAGTAAAATCCATTTATGACCAACCTCCTGCCAACGTCATATTAAATGGGAAAAACTGAGAGCTCTCCCTATAAAATTAGAAATAAGACAAGGATGCCTAGCATCACCACCCCTGTTCAACACTGTCTTTGAAACATTAGCCAGAGCAATTAGGCAAGAGAAAGAAATAAAAGTGATAAGTATAGGAAAATAAGTCAAATTATTGCTATTTGCAGATGACATGATACTCTACATAGAAGACCCAAAAATTCCACCAAAAGACTCCTAGAATTAATAACCAAATTCAGTAATGTAGAAGGATACAAAATCAATAGTGTCCTGTAACCCAATAATGAACTCACTGAGAAAAAAAAATTAGGAAAAATACCATTCACAATACCACCAAGAAAAATTAAAATACTTAGGCATTAGTCTAAGGAAGTGAAAAACCTCTATAATGAAGCCTCAGTATTCTGGAAAAGGAGATGAAAGGACGTAAGAAAATAGAACAATATCCCTCTTCCTGGATAGGCAGAATGAACACTACATAGTCAAACTGTACTTCTAAAACTGATATACAGATTTAATGCAATCCCAACCAAAATACCAACATCGTACTTCACAGAACTGGAGGAAACAATCCTATAATTCATGTGGAACCATAAGAGACCCAGACCAGCAAAGCGAGGCAGGAGGCGTCACAACCTCGCAGCCGTGTTGCGAAGCGAGCGTGGCACGAGCAGCGTGGCACTGGTGCACAGACAGACACGAGGATCGGTGGGAAAGAACAGAGGACTTGGAAAGAACTCCAAGCACACTCAGCTGTTTGATCTTTGACAAAGGGACTAAAAAGCCTACACTGAGGAAAGACAGCCTCTTTAGTAACAGTGCTGGAAAAACTGGCTATTCACATGCCGAAGACTGACTCTAGATCCACATCCGTCACCCTGCAGTATAGTAAAATAAAAATGAATGAAAGGCCTAAATGCTAAGGCAGAAACAATCTGCTGGAAGATAAAGCAGGTGAAACTCTTGAAGTTTTGGGCGCAGGCAAAGCCTTTCTAAGTAGAACTCCAGTTGTACAGGAAATAGCACCAAGAATCAACAAATGAAATCATATCAAATTAAAAAGTTTCTGCACAGCAAAAGAAATAGCCAACAGAATGAAGAGACACCTATGGAATGAGGAAAGAATTTGCCAGCTATTCCTCAGAGGACTAATAGCTAGAATATATAAAGAAATTTTAAAAATTAGACTCCTCTGAAAGAAAAGGCCTGGTTAAAAAAATGAGAGCCAGGCATGGTGGCAAATGCCTGTAATCCCAGCACATGGGAGGCTGAGGCAGGAGGATCCCTGCAAGTTCGAGACCAACCTGGGCTACAAAGTGAGCTCAAGGCCAGCCTGAACTGCATAGTGAGACCCTGTCCCAAAAAGACCAAAAAAAAAAAAAAAAAAGAGCAAGAGAAATTAACAGACATTTCTCAGAAGAAGAAAGTGCCAATGGCCAGTAAATACATGAAGAAGTGTTTGCTATGACTGGCTATTCAGGAAATATAAATTGAGAAAACACTCAGATTTCATCTCATCCCCCCCAAAATGGGTGTTATCAAGAAATCAGATAATAAATGCCGGCCATTTCCCCTAGAGGGAAAAGAGCCTTCTACACTGTGGGTGGGAATGTGAACTCCTTCAGCCACTATGAAATCAGCGTGGCGAGTCCTCGAAAAACTAAGTAGAAATTCCACTCCAGGTGCTCCCCTTCTAGGTGTCCTCCTGATGTCACATCACAGTGATCCATGCACACCGTGTTTATAGCAGCAAATTCATAATAGCTAAATCTTGGAGGCAGCCTATGTCTCTACCAACTGATGAGAGGATAAAGAGAGTGCGGTACTGACGCACAATGGAGCACTACTCTGCCATAAAGAAGAAGAAACTTGAGACATTTGTAGGACAATGGATGCACCTTGCGACCATAACGTTCAGTGAGATAAATCAGACACACACGCTTTAGTACGTGAGAAACCCAAGCTATACAGAGGAAAACAGAGGACAGAGGATATGAAGTAGGGAGATAGGTCTTCCTCAAAAGAGAAGGGACCAAGAGCTGGAGGGAGGAGGAGGGAGGGGGAGCGGTGAATGAAGGAGTGTCAGGCACACACCACAGCGCCTCACGAAGACTGACTGTCACGGACTGCAAACGTCTACTATTAAAAACAAAGAAAGCACACACAGTCTCCGAGTCCCACTGCTTCCAGGGCTGCTGTGAGCCCGGAGCGGCCCCTTGGCTGCAGGGGTCCAGTGAGACCCCCAAAGTCTGGCTCAGCACCTGCCCTCCCTGTAAATCCGGGGGGTGGAGTGCAGCTTTTCCTCCTGCACAGAAGACCTGCATATCCATGCGCGGAGCCCCAGGCCAAGCGCCACGGGCAACACCCCCGCACGTTAGGAAGGGCGGTTAGCGGGGGACAGACCAGGGCCGTCTGTAGCAACGCTTGAGTGAAGACTTCACCGGACACACTCGGAGAGGAGCGCAGCCTCCTGAGGAAGAGCTCGGGGAATCTTCCCCAGCGGACCCCCGTGTACGGTCAGCACCAGACTGAGCCGCAGGACGTTCCGGCATCGTCAGGTCCTCGTGCTCCCCGGAGGTGGCCGCCGGCCTGGCTGCGAGTGCCCGGGGTGAGCTTCTTGTTTCCAACTCTAGATCACGAGGACAGCGCACACAGGGTCTGGGTCCTCACCGGCTACGGTGGCTGGGGAGGGTCACACCCAGCGTGTGAGGGTAGAGCTGCTGACCTCCTTGCTCTTTGGTGGAGCAGGGTGATTTAAAGTTGGCTTCGTGTTTTATATCTTCTCACCTTTTTGCAATGGATATGTTCTAAAAATCAAGCGGGGAAGAAACCACACTGATTTCAAGGAGAATTCAGAGGACGAAAAGAGCGGTGCGATCCCGGCCACTGGTGCAGGAAGCGCCTCGGGAGGCGCTGTCCAGGCCCAGGACGGCTCTGTGTGCAGCTGTCTCGGCAGGGGGCCTACCGCAGGGCTGGTTCTGGGTTCCGACCCACGCAGGCCGATGAGCCCGGAGCAGGCAGGCACCCAGCTGCCCGCCTGGGCTATGCTTTTGTTAGAGCCTCCAGGGCTCCCGGGCCAGCTTTGCGGAAGCTCTAACCGGGCAGGAATGATGTGCCTTGGGGAGGGGACGCAGCCCGGGCCAGAGCGGGGCCCAAGTCAGATCGGGGAGCTGTGAGAGTCGCACACAACCTGTGCAGAACCAGGAGCACCGCGGTGCCAACCCGGTGCTGACGGAAATGCAGCCGTCGGGAGGCCCCGGGGCTCCTGCTGCCCTCTGCGGCCAAGGGGCAGGGCAGCCTGGGCAGCCTGCGGGGCGTTCTGGAGCCACGCCAGTCCCCCAGTCCCTCCCTCACTTCTGGCTTCTGCCCACTGGACCGAGCACACAGGCTGTGCCCACCATGGGGCTGGGCTTAGAGGGTGACGGAGGCTGTCTGAGTCCTCTGAGGGACGCCACAGGACTCCGAGCTTGGGTCCCAAGGTCCAGCTCTTTGGGCTTTGCGTGCTGGTGCACTGCCTACCAACTGTGTGGCTTTAGCGACACCACTCTGCCTCTCTGAGCCTCAGTTTCCTCATCTGCAAAATGGAGTCAGTGAAAGGACCCGTTACAGAGTCGTGAGTGTTAAGGGGGTCAATAAGCAAAGCGCTCTTAGAACATAGCGAGCCAGCCCATGGCGAGCCCTCTGTGAGTGTGATATGATGTGCAAACACACACACATGCACATATGTGTGCACACACATGTATACAGGTGAAAATGGACCATCATGTACACATAGGGACACACATGCCTACACACATGCGTAACATACATATTCATGGAGATACACCCAACACGCACACGCATAGATGTGTACACACACATATATACACCAACGTGCAAATGTACACACATGTGCATGCACATAAAGCGTACACACAGAGACGCACTTGTGCATGGGAGCCATACTGGAAGCTGAGCCCGGGCTGCCGGAAAGCACGGGGTTCCCACATTGGCCCCCAAGGATTCAGCCTCCCCCACTCTCCGGCCCTGACCCTGACCTGGGCCTTCAGAGGTGCAGCAGGATAAGGGGACAGGGCTCCTCAGGGTGACAGATTATCCCAGAGCCCAGGGGAGGTGGTGACTGAGGAGCGCTGTGAATATACTAAATGTCACATTAAAACCATCAGGGTGGGCAGTTTTCTGCTGTGTGCGTTTTACGGAGGTGTGGAGGGCCAGCAGGGTGGGAGGAGACCCTGGACAGGGGCCGGGCCTCCCCCACCTGAGCCCTCCCCTGTGACCTGGCTCAGGGTGACTTCTCCTCCTGCCGCTGGGTGGAAAAGGTGGACTGTGACCATGTGGCGCTGGCTTGTGGCCGTCCTGGAGGAGGCATGGCCATCGGCCCCATGGACAGAGGCTGGAGCCAGGCTGGGGAGTAGAGGAGGTGGTGGGAGGGGCCCGGAAGCCCAGGTCCTCTTGCCCCAAACCTCTGCACGCCAGGGGAAAGTTCAGGGCAGCTTCCGAGGGGACCGGGGCCAGCAGTCAGCTCTGGCCGGCTCCCCACAGGCAGCGCCGTGCCTCCCGGGATCGCTGTGATGCTGAATGGGGGAACAGGTGTCTGCTGCCTGGGAACAAACACCCAAACCTGGGCTTAACACAGCAGCGCTTGTTGGCCTGTACTTCCTGTGGGGGGGGAATTTGGAGCTGCCCCGCAGGGAGGTTCGGGCTCAGCGTCTCTGGTGGCTGCAGTGGAGGTGTTGGCTGCACAGCAGCTGGCAGGCTCCATGGGGGCTGAAGGCTGCACCCCGGGCTCACTCCAGGGCTCCTGGCTTTGTGGGGGTGCCTCCATTCCTGCTATGGATAGTGGGCGACTCACAGCAGGCAGCTGGAGCCCACGGAGTGAGCACCCCAGGGCGGGGAGGTGTGGAGGGGAAGGCGAGGGGCAGCAGTACCTGGATCTTGAAGGATAAAGTATGCAGGGATCGGAGGACACAGCAGGACGGCGACCTCGGAGGGACTCGAGCAAGGCCTGGGGAGCCGTGGGCTCGCGCTGTGGACCATGCAGCACGGGCAGATCCAGGGCCTGGTCCTGCTGCCCACAGGTGAGTAGTTACACTTCCATCTGAAACCGGTGACCCTAATCAAAGGATGGGAGCCACCTGTGTGCTGCTCGGGCTGGGAAGGCGTGACAAGCGAGGTCTGTCAATCGGTAGCCGGGTGAGCGTGGGAATTAATGAGGACCGCGTCACCCAGAACGTCCTGCCCGGGGCCAAGGTGAGAGGCGCCCAGCTTCCCACCAGTGCTGCGCTCTGTGTAAATTCTAAACAACGCAAACGGCAGCAGGAACCTGTGCGGAATAGCGCTGTCACTTCGGCAAGACTCCCCCTCCGGGGAGGGGCGGGCTGGAGAGCGCCCGTGTTCCCCAGCTCCAGCCTCCTTCAAAGACGCTGCACAGCAGAGTGGAGAAGCAGAACATTTGCTGAGTCTGGTGGCGGCACACGGGCGGCTGGGACATGCCGAACTACTGACGATTTACCACGCCGAGTGTCTTGAGAGTGGGACCACAGTGAGCGTGGCAGAGTGCAGGGCCGAGGGCACCCCTGTCCTGCGACCCGCCAAATGTCCCACCACCCTCCTGTTCCCCAAGGGACACATGCTGGCAAAGGACACTCGTGCTGTCCTATGCGTCTGAGCAGCACAGCGGACACCTGACGGCCCATGCGTCCGAGTCTGGTGCTGCAGCTGCGAGCCTCAGCTCCGCCCTCAGCCTGGGCCGGCTGTGCTCCCTGGGTGCCCCCAGTGCACGCCCAGGGACTTCACACTGGCCATGTCCCAACAGAGCTGGCTCCTTCCCGGACCCTCCCAAGTCCCCAAAAGCTGTGCCAAGGGAGGGATAAACCGCTCCTAGCTTCTAGGTGCGCACGGCCTCACCGCACCTGACACCTGAACCCCTCTTTACAGGACCCACACTGATTCTGCAGTCTGGCTCCCAGACTGGGACCCCAGGAGTCTCCCACAAGCATCCTAGAGGGCCAGGCCTGGGATGAGTAGCGTCGGCCAGGTCTGCAAGTGCCTCCTAGTGCCGCAGCAGGGCCAGTGTCTCCCCAGGCTCCTGCTCTACCTAACCCTAACCCGCTAACCCTAATCCCAGTCCTAACCCGGCTGTCCCCACCCCATGGCCCTTCCCCAGGGCTGACCCTCAGGGGTCCTGGAGGGAGAGAAGGGGGCGCAGGTCCATCCCCACCTGCAGGAGGCATCTGTGAGCCGGGGAGCTTCCCTGGGACAGTTCGAAGTCCTCACAGCACAGCTCGCAGCTCTGGGGCACGACACTGCCCGGGACAGCACCAGAAAGTGCCCAAGGCTTTGGGGCCACCTGCTGTCCTTGGGACAAAGGATGCCTGAGCCCTGTGCTGTGACATCTTGATTCCATGGGACGTGCTAAAATGTCACCAGCCACGTGGGTGAACCGTGTGACTGTGCACGAAGAGGTCGGAGGGTGCCCAGGAGCCGGCGAGTTACAACGTGCAGCCTGGGCTTTGCTGGAAGGCTTGGCCTTGACCCCGCTGAGCAGCCCAAGTGTCGGCAATTTCACAGAGTTCAAGGTGAAAAGCAAAACAACTTAAACCTCTGCGCCCTCCCCAGCTGTCACCCATGGGGAGTCCCTTTCCCTGCTGGGCCCCTGCCTGGGAGGCTCAGGCGCTGTGGCCTTGGGGACAGCCCAAGGAGGCCACTCTGGTTCCCAAGCTGCACTGCAGGTCGCTCCCAGCCAGAAGAGGTCTCCCTCGATCCCTGATCCCCAACCCTCCGGCCTCAGGCAGCCCTGGAGCTGCTAGGGGGCTGAGGGGTGGAGGGAGCACGCTCCAGCCCTTGGGGGACGCCTCCTGCTGGGACCCCTCCAGCCGGCCTTGCTGGGGTGGGTCAGGCTCTCGGGAATTGGCTGCACGCGCAGCCCGGCTGGCACAGGGGCCGGAGGCAGAGGCTTAGGAACATGGAGCAGGCAGGAGCCGCCAGACCCGAGCAGCTGCCAAGAGCCGGCTGGCTGCATGCGCTGCCCGGCCACTGACACGCTGCCCCGGGCTGTCACCTGCGGCGGCTTCTGGTGTGGGGCAGAGGGAGTGGCTCAGTGGTCCTGCGGGAGAAACGCAGGCGCAGAGCCGTCCTGCTGCTCCAAGTCGAGCACCCCAGCAGGGCCTGCAGCCCTGGGCAGTGGGGTCGCCAAGTGCCTGTACCCTCTGACCTCGCCATTCGCGGTCCTCGCAGTTCATCCTCACGGCGGCTGCTCTGAAAGAGAAGAAGCGAGTCCCAGGAGAGTGAAGGGGCACATGGTGGCCGCACGGTGGTCATGGGGTTGGGGGTTCCCCGCCCCTTGCCCCACTGTCCCCCTTCTGTGGCCTGTCACACACCTGGAGTCCTGCAGTCCGGCTGGAGACACCATCAGCTTGGTGCCTCGCCCTGGCCGAGGTCTGTGCCCTGCTCTGCACCCGTGGAGACCCCCACCCTGTCGCCGTGGTCCTGGAGCCGTGGGCACCTGGTGCTTCCAGTGCACGCACACTCCACCCCGGCGTGGCCACCTCCCCCACACAAGCCCCGGTGTGGAGGTGGCCAGAGGCACACACAGCCCAGAGCCTCTGCCTCGCCCCGCTTCTGTCTTCCGGGAGCCCCGGGAAGAGGCTGCCAGGCCGCCCCCGTGCCGTCCCTGTCCCGGTTCTGCCTGCCCACCTGGGGGTGTTTTGGGGCAGGCTGTCCAGGCCCAGCTCTCGGCTCTGCCCCTTCGCAGCCATGCGACTGTGGCATGCGGATTACCTGCCTGAGCCGTGGCTTCCTCCCCTGTGAAGAGACGCTGGAAAGCACACGTGCTTCACATGCAGGCTGTGAGAATCAGACGAGTTAATGCATGGAAAGCACTTCACAATACAAGCGCTGGTAGTGGCACAATAAACAGACGCGTGGATCACTGCGGCAGGAGAGAGGATGCAGAAACAACCTGGGCACATCCGGCCATCTGATCTTTGACAAAGGGGCCAAAAACACACCAGAGGGAAGAGAGCCTGCTTAGCTAACGGTGCCGGGAAAACCGGCTCTCCACGCGCGGAGGGCTGAGCCCGGACCACAGCTCTCACCGTGTACAGAGAAATGGGCCGAGTAGCTACGTGTTAAAACAGAAGCGCTCCACCTGCCGGACAGGAAGAGGACAGAGCCCTGGAGGACCTGGGCGCGGACGTCCCATCCTCGCTGCCTGTGCGGCTTGAGTCGGAATTCCGAGACGAAGGCTGAGTTTCTTCCAGGCTGAGCAGAAGTTGCTGTTTTTCTTTACTACAACTAAAGTGTGGGTTCTCTGGAATGTGACATTTTGAGCTTTCCCTCTTTTTGTCCAGTGATTTCTAGCTAGTTTGCTGTCCAATTAACTTCAGGGAGCATTTAAAAGTTAGCATTGTAAATCAAACGACTTGCAAAGATTTTCTGAAATAGAATTGACAGAATATTATCTTTATTCACAAGTCGGGAACTGGGGAAAGGTCCCTTGGAGCAATGGCCCCGCGTGGGTCCCCAGGAGTCTCCCCACCCCTGCAGCCAGCAGGTCGCTGGCGGGGACCGGGCTGTGTGCCGCAGGGCTCCTCTGGTGGACCTGCGGAATCGTTTTCTTTGTTTTTAAATTTTTAATCTTAGTTTTGAATATGTTGCTTGACTCAGTAACTACCAAATTTGTGGTTTGGGGGGGAAATCGGACAAATTATTTGTTCACTTTTCAATTAAAAGAAGACACTTAAAAAAATAAGTCAAAATACAATGGTAGCCCAGTTTACGAACTTCATTCATTCCACGATTCTGGGGAAAATGGGTGCATTCGTGATCATCACTCGAAGCAGAGTTCATGAGCAGAAGCAATTTACCAACCGCTTATGCGTGGCAAAAAGAATTGTTCCTGAACAGAAATGTTTGTGAACCGAGATGTTACTGGAACATGAATGTTTGTTAGGGTGGGAGTAGAGATCCTCACTGCTAGTGGGGACGTAAACCACTATGAAATCAGTGTGGAGACTCCTCAAAAAAACTAAAACCAGAAATTCCATTTGACCCAGCTATTCCCCTCCTAATCGAATCAGAGTGATCCGCGCGTTACAGTGACCCACGCACACCCACGTCTACAGCAGCACAGCTCACAGCAGCTGAATCCTGGAAGCGACATATTTATTCATCACCAGATGAACGAATAAAGCCAGTGTGGTATTTACACACCGCAGAGCACTACTCTGCCATAAAGAAGGAAAAACCTAAGTCATCTGTAGGAAAACGGACGCACCTTGAGGACGTAACATTACGTGAAATAAATCAGACATGCAAGCTTCAGTATTGCATGGCTTCCCTCCTATGAGAAACCCAACGTATAAATTATAGAACGAGCAAAGTGAAAGGCAGACAATAGCAAACAGGGAGATAGATTTTCACAAATGGGAAGGGGACCACGCAATGGGGGAGGGGAAGAGGGCAGGGGACAGGGTCTAAAGAGAGTCAGGATGCGTTAGGTGCCTGACGGACCCCTGCGGGGAGGGAATCATCGTGGATTGCGAGCGTGCACTCATAACATTCTTTTAAAACACGCAAGCGCTGGGTAGACGCGATGCGGCTCCGTGGCAGCGCGCAACTGACACGGGCTACAGACGCCTGCTCTTGTTTACCACCAGCTGGCGCAGGACACGGCCACGCCGGGCTGCGGAGGACGACTCGACGAAGGCAGGGACGGCACAGGGAAGGGGCGTGAATGCAGGACGCCCGTGGCGTGCGATTCCGACTCTGTAAGCTCTATCTGGACGAACTACGCATCAAATGAAGGAGATGGGAGGAGCTAAGTCCAGCGTCACAGGCTCTGGACAGTGGGAGGTTGGTGATTGTCCTCTTCCCGCGATCTTTCTTATTGCACACAGCTTCCGTCACAACTGGAGGGGTTCTAATATGGCCAGAGCGCACTGTGGAGCTGTTAGCTCCAGGAGTCCCCGCCCTTGTCCGGTCCTTGGGCCGGCCAGTGTTCAGGGGTCTGCTCCCTTTCCTGGGCTACCCTGGGGGTCTGGGCTCTGCCAGGGGGGCGACCCGACCGGTGACAGTGTGCGTGCCCTTGTTCTGCACTTGGAGGAGAGGCTTTCTTCTTTCCGCTTGACAAGTGAGGACCCAGAGGTCCAGAGAGGCCAAGTGACTGCCAGAGGACACACAGCTCACAAGCGCGGAGCTAGGACTGCGCGTGGCTCAGCCGGTGCTCGCCCCAGGTCTGGGAAGTTCCCGTCTGCTGCTTACTCCGCTGGGTCTTGCCAGGCAGCCGCCGTGTCTTCCTGCTGTGCCCGTGGGAGCTGCACACGCTTCCCGTCAGATGAGCGCCCGCCATGCGAGTGGCCTGGCTGTGTCTGGTGTGTCCCGGCTCAGGTACCGACCCGAGCCTTGAGTTTGGTAAGTGAGTGCTCAGTGGCCGTTGTGTGTTCAGGGTGAAAGCCAAAGAAAAGGCAGAGTGCTGGGGTGCAAGGGGGCCTGATGGGCTTCGAGGGCTCCTGATGGGGCTGAGCTCACCGGAGCTGTCGGGGGCTGGGAAACCCCTGGGATTAATGGAGCCACGAGAGTCTTTGGCCACCAAGACGGAGCCATGGCCTGGAGGCCGTGCTCGGTGACTCAGCTCTCCCTCTTCGAGGCCTCTGAGCACCCATTCAGCTCTGGCCGAGAGGCGCCATCCCTGTGAGTGCATGGTGGCAGTGGCAGGAGGCTGGCATCTTGGTTCCAACTCACAGGTCCATAGGGCCCAAGGGTCTGGCCACGAAGCCTGGCCATGACCTGTGAGGGTGCTCAGCGCAGGGGCCAGGGCAGGGCAGGGGGCTGAGCAGAGAGGCGGACTGGGCTGGGTCCTCGGGCAATGACGCCAAAGATGAGGAGCAAGAGAAGAAAGAGAATTGGGTCTCGTCGAACTCAAAACCGCTGTGCCGTGAATGACACTGTGGAGGAGGAGGAGAGAGTGAAAGAGATTTGCAGTCACGCATCCGCTGAGGGACTCGTGTGCGAATGCAGGAGCTCAGTGACACGAGCACACACTCACCACGGGCGAGGGCCTGGGTAGCTGCTTCTCCAAGAGGACGCAGAGGTGAGCGAGAGACGTGTGAGACGGGGCAAACTGTGGCCATGCTGAGGGCCCGCCAGGGGCACACCTGCTGCAGGGCCGCCACCAGCGTCCCCGCAGGGGCAGGAAAGGAAGGTGTGGGGGGACGGGGGACCTGGCCCTGCAGAGAGGAGAGGGCGCCCCCTGGCCTGTGTGGGCACAGGGCTGGCTGGGGAGGGGTGGGTCCCCAGCTGCTACCGCTCAGTGTCGTCCTCTGTGGCCAGGGGCGGGTGCTCTGCCTCGCGCTCCTTCCGTCACCCGAACACGCTGCGTGAGCGTCCAGTGTGTGGGTGCTGGGTTGGGCCCAGAACCTGAACGCAGCTGACACCTGCAGCACATGGGACAGACCCGGGCTCGGCAGCAACGGCCCAAGGTGAGGCAGCACGGGGCAGGCTATGAGGGGTGGACGTCGGGGGGCTTCCTGGAGGAAGGGCTGCAGAGCTGAGACTGAGAGGATACGCTGGAACGTGGGACACCACGTGGGCAGGCAGAAGCCAGCGGGGCAGCAGGACGCAAGAACCGAAAGATAGGCCGAGGGGCTGGGGGGTCAGAGATCACTAGGAAACCCATACCCATGGGACAGGTGTGACCTTGCCCGGCCTGGGCTGCGTGTCCAATGGAACTGTCTACCCTGGAAGGACCCCAGCCCCCTGGCTGTGACTTGCACCCACGTCCCCCAACCCTGGAGCCTGTGCACGCTGCTCTGACCCTGGGACCCCCTGCCATAGCTGTCACCCTGTGGTGAAGCCCTTGGCTACGCTCTGCACCCCTTGGCATCCCTGACAAGTTTGCAGATCCCAGCCACTTCCTGCCAGCTGCCCTCCCCACTCAGCGACTGTTCGTGGGGCTGGACAGATCGGGTGCACAGCAGCTAGATAGAAACCCAAGGAAACTGCGGGCCGCCCCGTGCTAACGAGGTCTAATCACACTTATTAGCCCGTGAGGCAGGCGAGGGGCAGGGAATACATCGGAGCCCCGTCATCTCCCCCTGCTGTGCTCCCCAACGTCTGTGGGCTGTGTCTCCCATGCTGCGACGACGACATCCACCAGTGTCAACCAGGGTCACAGTACAGATCGCAAAGAGCCACCGCCGAGGCCCTGGAGCGGCAGATGTCAGGGAACAGGACTGCTGGAGACCTGCTCAGGTTCTCGTCTGTCTTTGGGAAATGCCGCGAGCATGTCCTCAGGGGAAGGGACATCGGACGGGGTCCTCCCTGCACTGCACCCCTGCCCTGTCCATGAGTGGAGGAGACCAGGGACCTAAAGACCATCACGGCAGGGGTGAGTGCTGTGACTCGGGGCACATGGGGTGCTGACAACGTCCATGAGCAGGTGGCCGGGCCAGCCTGGGGTCCCAGACCGCTGGGGAGAGGAGGGGGCAGGTCCTAGCGAAGAGGCAGAAGCAGTGGCTTCAGAGGCCACCACTTGAGCTCGAACATGGTTTGTATCCCCCAAACCTGGCACAACTGAGGCCTTGGTCCCCAGGCTGGCACTGTCGGGAGAGTGGTGGGGGACTCGGAGAGCTGGGGGCTCTGGGAATGCCCTGGGGCCCCTCGAAGGGCCTGTGGGACCCCCCCATACCCCTCCTATTGGTGTCCTCTTGGCGACAATGCTGCCCGTGTCTCTGCTCACCAGGACTGAGCCGGTGCAGGCGCCCTGCCCTTGAGCCTCCAGGCTGAGCCAAATGAGCCTTTTCTCCTTATAAAACGAGCTGCCCTGGGCATTTTGTTATTGTGACAAAGGTTAACACAGCTGCAGACTGGAACCAACCCAGATGTCTACTTAGAGTCAGGTGGTTGAGTTGTGCCTGGGACATTCAAACGACGGAAGGTTACAGGGAAGAGAACAAATGACCCCAGAGATGCAGCCACATGAATGACTCTCAAGTGCAATTCTGGGCAAAAAACAATGCATGCAGCACAGTTCCAGTCGCACCAAGGCCAGAAATGCCAGAGACTAAGCTGTGGGCTTGGAGCGCCCAGCCCAGACAGCCGAGTGATGAAGACAGCACCGACGCACACACTGTGAGGGGGAGAGGGCGCCCAGGAGGCATGGGAGGGCTTTGGGTGCTGGTACTGTTCAGTTTCCTAGGTGGAGTGGTGGTTACATGGGCATTTATTGTACAATAATTCATTAAGTGTACAAACATTGGCTGGGTCACAGATGACAGCTCGACTTTACCAAGGAGGGACATCAGTATAATTGAGACAGAAGGTTGTGACGGTACCAAAACATGCTCCACTCCCAAGTGCCCATTCGTTTCCACCCTGGGCAGGTGATTGGCCCTAAGTCTCAGGGTTCCTCAGCTATAAAGTGGAGGGGGTGTAATAGTGCCTGCTTCATAAAGTTATCTTCATTAAATATGAGAAGGAATATAAAGTGCTTAGTACAGCCAGGCACATAAACATAATTCATCACCATCATCACCACCACCACTACCATCATCACCATCATCACCTTCCACACCATCACCATCATCATCAACATCGTCATCATCACCAACACCATCATCACCACCACCATCAACATCATCATCACCATCATCACC